>CAJVPT010000200.1:0-36769 GCA_910592055.1 Acaulospora colombiana
AGGTCTTCTGTTTTTTCCTTTGCTGTTACCAGCTATCTGCCAATCGTCTTCTGTTTCTGAGGGTTCCTCATTGAGGTTCATGTCAATGTCGGAGTCGTCTAACCTTGCTGTGTATTGTGCCAAGGGAACCATGTTGGTGGTTGTCTGTTCTATGGCTGCTTCTGTTTAGAGTTGCTCTTGTTTGACTTGCTTACTCCATGAGCTGGGGTTGCTGTTGTTTTTTCCATTGCTACTTGTTGCTATCGCGATGCTGTTTGAGTGGTTCTGTTCGGAGGTGGGGATGTTATTGGAGGGAGAGAGTTGTTCTTTATTTTTGTTATTACTCTGGGTTGTTGTTGTATGTTTCTTTTCAGGTATCTATTTCTCTTTTCTTTTGATGAGGGTGGCCTTATCCTTGGATATCTTGTCGATGTTATAGTTTGGCCTGCTAGTGACGTATTGTTGTCTCTTGGGTCTCTCTATGTCTTATTTCTCTTTATCATTTTGTTGCCTGGGTTTGCTGCGCCACAGGTGAATGGGAAAGAGTATTGGGAAAAGAAAACTGAGCTTGTCTATTAGTATTGAAGTATTCAACCAATAATTATTATAAAATTGTTGAAGTATAATTTGTATGGTAATACCAGATAGGTTGTGAGGTTTAGTTTATTAGTTAGGTTTTATTCATATATAAAGACTTGTCTATTTCATAAGTTGAATAGTTTGTAACCAAAGCTGACATATAGGATACAGTTTGAAGTTGTTGAAGATAAGCTAGCTTTATGCTTGAATGTTTTATTTATCTTGTTACTTATCTTATTATACTCTTTCTCTAACAGGACTAAGTCATTGATAAGATATTTAATTGCAAGGAAAAGAGCCTGATTGATAATGTATTGTATCTAGTTGTCAGTGATTTTTTACAGATTAATGTTTTAATTGTGATGTCTACTTTTTCTTTAATTAGATTTTCTATTGTGCTTTCTTATTATCTTTTGTTATTTATATACTGAGAACTTCATCTTGTTTTAAAGATTAAATCTATATTTCATTGAACTGTTTGCTTGTTTCTTTTTGTTCTTGGGTTATGTTTATATAGATTAATGATAATTTCTTACTGTTGACCTGTATATTATTTATCCTTAAAAACTTTGAGACTTTTTCTATTATGTCTTATATATCTGATCTACTGTTTAGGAATCAGGTGGTATTATCTATATATACCATAGCTTAATATTTGTTTTCCTTATTCTTTTTTAGCTATTTTCTGTTGGCTTAATAATGTCAGATCAAGGAGAACTTTTATTTTCATTGTATATCAGTATGTTTATCTAAGATTTCTTATAATAATAAAATATAGTATACTTTCTAAAGGAAAGGAGAGATGGTAATTCTTGATTTATTGTATCATATACTAGATATTCTTCAGTGAGGCTATATGCTATAATTACTCTATTGTTTTTATTTTCAAATATGATATTTAGTATCTTGATTATCCTTCTAGTATTCTGACTTATCTGAGTGCCTGAACAAGCATATTTTGTTCATTGAGTCGTATGCCTTGCTTATGTCTTGACTAAAGATTCAGATCTCTTTTTTGGATTTTCTAACTTTTTCTATAAAGTTGTTGAGAATATGGATTAGTTCATGTGTACTTCCTCCTGAAAGATCCATCTAATTATTAGTGCACAGTATTTTATGTCTAGTGCAGATTGTTACAAGTCTTGTGATTAGGATACTCATGAATACTTTTCTTATTGTTTCCACTAATATAATGAGGTAAGTGATATTAATATTACCTATTCAGTCTTTAGGCTTTGTTATCGAATATGTGTTTCTTTTTTTTCAGTTTTCTGAAACCTTACTTGTTTTTAGAATTTTATTAAAAAGCCTCTCCAATAGTTTTATTCCCTTCTTTTCCAGGTTTTTAAGAAATATGTATAAGATTTTTGAAGATTCTGGGATGTTATACTTTTTTTTCTTAGATTGAATCTCTTATTTCTATTATAACTATTGAGAGCAACATATTATTGAACCAACTCTCCTGGATTGTTTATTTGAGTTTATACTACTTTCCTTTATGTTTAGTATCTGTCTGGGCCTCATCTATTTCTGAAAGTATTATCTCATTTTACTTTTGATCATAGTTAAGTTTGTGATTATTTAAATTTATTAATTATTTCTTGTTCTATAAGTCTTTGTGTATTGATAAATCTTGGATATCATTCCAGAATACTATTGATTATTTCTTTAGATTTTCTTTAAGTTTTTTGTATCTATGTTTAATATATTTCTTAATTATTCTTCATTTTTCTCTTTTGTTTGAAGCCTTTGCTATCTTGGTTTCTATTTCTCGTATCTTTTTTATTTCTATTAACTATTTGTAAAACTCTTTTTTATTGCCTATTATATTCTTATAAAAAAGCAAAGATCCTGTTAGTAATGTCCTGGATATATTTATTTCTTGCTTTAGATCTATATTTGTGTTTCTGTAGTAAATGTGCAGAGGTCTGGATTAATTGGCCATGATATGCACTTTCTGTGTGAGTTGCCAATCTTAAGTGGTCTTTGCATAAATTTCTTGTACTTGAATATATGTATTGTTTTGATATTCTTCTTTCTATGATTCTTTCTCAAGGAGGTCTTTGCTGTTATATTTATTGATTCCTTGAAATGGTTTTATATTTTCTCCACCATTTTTGGATCGTCTTTGAGGAATTTTTTTGAGCTTTCCTCTATTTTTCTTGTGAATTATGCCCATTATTTTGAACTTGAATTAATATAGTCAATATTGCTTTGCTTGTTATTGTTTCTGTTTGATAACTTGCTCCATGAGGTGTGTAATATGCTGAGATATATGATTGCTATCTTGTGATTACTTTTAATTACCATTTTTATATTTATGTGTTCTGTATTAATGACATATAACTGTAATGGACTGGATACCCATATATAGTTGAGCCTACTACCATATTTATTTTGAATTTATTGTATATGTAACTTATTTCAAAAGAGTGAACCTGTTTGTATGTATCCACCAGGTCGAATATTATTAATATATTAATAATATACCAAAGTTTGTTTTCTCTAACTTTCCTGATGTGCAGTTTTTTTGGAAGTCTGCTACTTCATTGAGATTTCCCATTATTATGATATACATATTGTTGCTTTTCACTTTACTGATCTTTGCTTTATATCACTATAATAGTTTATTTTTGTCTTGTTTGTTTGATGCATCTGATATATTATATATTGTCAAGATTTTATATTAGATTTGTTCTTTGAATGTCATATCTACCGAAATGTTCCAGTTGATGTATTTCTCAATCCTAAAGATATGTATATCACATTTTTTCTTAATTAATATAATTACTTCTATCCATAAAATTGTCATGTTGGTGTTATTAATCATATTTGATATTTTTCTTCTTTATTATACTATTTTTAGTTCCCTGATAGTCAGCTTTTTGTAATTCTCAATATGTTAATTTGTTGTTCCGAACTATATTCTAGTATTGCTAACTTGTCTGCTTTAATATTAATTCCTCTTATATTCAAAGTTTTTATTTTTCAAGTATTGTGTAGTTCATTGATTTCAAATTTTTTTTTACTTTTCCTGTTATAGTCTCTATTACCTAGAGGTTCCTTAATTATAGTTGTTTAGAAAAAAAAACCCCCAGTTCTATATAATCTATTCTGCTAATAGATATTTCTAGGCAGTTTATCATATCCTTTATAGATGATGCTATTGTAAATTTCATCTGATTATTTTTTTTGTTTATTATTTCTTGTTGCTGTCTAATATCCATTTTTTTTGACAATGGAATTCTGAAACTTAAGCTTCTTGAAGATAACTTGTTTTGTGAGAGAGAGTCAATAATGACTGACCTTTTGGCTTTAATGTTGGAGTCTGTTTCAATTGCTGAAATTCTTTTATCTACTATACAGTATATACTTGATGTTTGATAACTTTTATCTACTCATAATTATCTAAGAATTGCTAACATATTAAGGTATCTGTTGTTGAGTGAGTTTCTCTAGTTATTCTAATATATATACATCTTATGGTAGAGATTTTAGCTATTGACTTTCTATCTTGTTTAGTAAAAGAGATTTCTCTTTTATTGTTAAGAGCTAATCTTGACTATATGAATCTGTTGATTCTTTCTTTTTGTATTATGTTTTTCTTTATTGTTGTATATTGGATATAGTAATAGTCATGGGCTTCATAACCAAATCATAGTTAGATTGTTCTTGTCACTCAAATTAATTCTGTATCTTAGAAGTGAAGATTTGTTCCTTTTGCCCTGTTTAGGTTCTGCTCATTCTTAAGTAGAGAATAGTAAACTGTTTGTTCAGATTTATGTAATTGAGTGAAAAATAGATGGCTTGAACTTCTGTCTGTTTGATAATTTCTCTTAGCTTCTTTGCAGAGGTTTCCTATGGGAGGTTTGTTATTATTGCACTATACTAATTTCTCTTTTTCCTTGTAATATAAGTTCTAACCAATAGAAATATTTTATATAAAAGGTGTCCTTATAGATAGCCCATTTTTGGACTTGTTCCTTATATATAATTACTATGCTAAACTAAACTGTTTCAGATTTAACTTGTCCTATTGATTTAAGGTGATGTATTTAATTTGTGTTTTTTCCTAAAAGAGAATAAAAATGTTCTTTTTTTAGAAGTGGATAGAATGTTCCAGACTCTAACAGAACAAGTTTTGCATTCAGTAGTACCAATTTCAGGTGCTAGTTTAAAATTAAAAATTTATTGTTGGTAATCTGAAACTTATATATAGCAATGGCCTCATAATAGCTATAAAAAATAGTTGTGATTTTTCGTAATCTGATTGGTTCTTCTATACAAATATATTTCAGAGTTATTAAGTATCTAATTTTCTGCAAATATAATTAAATTTTTCTTCAGTTGAGATGCCCAATATTGTTTTTGGATTAATAAACATCTTGTCTAAATAAAATATATTATGATTCTCTTAAGTGCCTGTTTATTTGTTCCTCCAATTGTCTTTTCTGGGTTACTATTATAGTTAAAATTGTTCAGTATGATATTATTGTAGTTTCTTGAAATTAATTTTCATATCCTACATTAATGTTGTTGAAGATATTGATATTGGTAATATTGGTCTGGTTTTGATAACTATTTTCTTTATTGGTAGTGAAATATCTGAGATATTCATCTCTTGATCTGGATTTTTGTTTTATTCTACTATTTTTAATTCCATAGTTTTTGGTTTTTGTATATTGACCTGGAAGTTTTCAAGTATCTTCTTTGCTTTCTTTTTTCCAACTTCATATAGTTTTTCTTTGTACCAGTTAGAGAGTTGAACTTGTTTGTAAGTTTGATTTTCAAGAGTGGTTTGAAAATTTTGTTAGTGTTGTAATAATCCTCTCACTTGTGTAGCTAACTATCAGGTCTTTAGCCCAGGTCAACTTTCTTGTTATGTTAGTTAAAGGAGCCCATTACAAGCATTTTGTCTTTTCTTCAATGTTTTGGATTATTATTATAAAAAAAAATTATCAAAAATTTGATACGAGTGGAAAAGAGTTTTTTTCTTTCAAAATATAATTGATTACTTTTTAACTTATAAAATTTTTTTTTTAACTGGGTGGCTTACACCTTGTTTATTAAATATTATTGTATGCACAAATTTATTTTATATAAATTTAACTCTCTAGCTACCTAATTAAACTAACTAAGAATAGTCCTGCTGTGTGGCTTATTGCCAAGTACTGGTTTATACTTGACTAATTTCCCAAGGCTCTATCTGTTCTATAAAAATTTGTTTTGAAAAAATATATTGTATTCCAGTTAATCCAGTATTAACTGGATTGTTTTATGATTTTGTTGATTCCTGGGATATATGATTTGTATGTAGTGATTCTTCTATTTAGTGTTTTCTATTTTTTTTTATCTTTTTTACTTATGTTTGATTCGTTTCCCATTGTGAAAAGAGCTGGCACCTCAGTTGCCATTTGTTTTGGGGGATAGTCAAGAATCTGTCTATGATATTTTTGAAAATTTTCTTTTGATTTTCTGCTGTTGTATATTCCTTTATTATTTTAAGAGATCTTTTGTTAATGTCTCCTTGCAATATAGTTTTTTTTTTTCAGAAGTCCATTCACTTTCCATTTTTTTAAGTTTGTTTGTTTAGTGTTTTTTGAGAGATTTGTTGTTTTCTATTGCTAATTTCCTTGTTGATTATCTGGAGTAATATTTTAAAGATGTTTATACTATTGTCTTTGCATATTATTGCATGGATATTGAAACGATGTGTTAATAGTTAATACAGAGATTGTCTTTGTATAACTTGTCTTTGGAGAGCAATTATAAGTTCCATAGTCTAAATCTGAAGGATCTGGTGCTATGATCCAGTTTGTTAGTTGCACTTGTTATTATTTGAGATGGGGTTTGTGAATCATTGATTCTGTCTATGCTATACTTTGTAGTGTATTATTATTTGTTGAGATTAGGTTACAATCTAACATTCTCCAATTGAAGATATGTCTTGCTTTGATAAGATTCCTTGTAGTTTCTTATATTGTATTGTCTAAAACTTGCCCATTCCATTCTTGGATCCATGGGCTCTGGCTATCTTTTATAAAAGTGAAGTTAATTTCTGTGGCTTTTCCTGTGATAGTTGCTTCCTTGGCAAGCATGTCTGCTTTGTCATTGTCTGGATTATTGTTGTGTGCTTTTATTTTTCTTCATGTTATATTAAGTCTTTGTTGTTTAGTGATATAATTGATTATATTGATTAGAGTACTATTTTTAAGTATTTTGATAGCAGTTGAGTTTCCTTGAGCTTTGGAAATAGTGTCGAGTACTGCTTGACTGTTACTGTAGATTGTAATGTTACTGTTTGTTGGAGCTATTGTTAAGAATAATGTGATGGTAACTAATTCAGCTCTTGTGGAGGAAGGATAGTTGCATATATTTCCTTTGAAATTGATTCCTGTAATTTGAATAATATACTATTTGAAACTCATTTGTGATCTGTGTCCAAAAAGTCATTGATATATATTGTGATTTTTGAGTTTGTATATTATTTATCAGATGGTGGCCAGTTCAGTAATTGTGCTTTCTGTTGTATCTATAAATTTTTTGATAAGTTTTTGTTGTGTGTTATAGGATTATTATCCATAATGAAAGGTGGTGGAATCACATCTTTTATTAACATATATGTCATATAGATTTCACAAATACAATGGCAGATATTTACCAGATTACAATTGAGGAATCTGTACAAACCCCTTTATTATATATTTATCAATAAGTAATTATTCATATTTTGAAGTAGACCTATCTATATGAGTAGCTATATTTGTTCTACCTCTATATACAACTATTACTTATTTCGAAAGATATGTGATTCCTTCTTAATTATTTCCAGAACAATTTTATTTATTGTAAGAGTAGTCTGGTTATCTAACCATCAAATTTTCTTTATCCTGGACTTCTTAATATTCTAAGTTCTTCAAAGTGGTTCACAGATTTCTTTTTCTATCAAGGCATCCTGATAATCAAGTCTGTGTAATCTGGCATAGCTACATACTTGAATTCTTGAACAGATGCCTCAATGCTAAGGCAGGGGGCCAAGGTTTGTTTCATTTGATTTACTTTTCCTTTCTTCAGTGATATGCTATTAGTTCAATATCTACTCTTCTTATTACCCTTATATGGTAATGTGGTGTGTCAAGGAATAATCCTACTTGATGTCAGACATTAGTTTTATTACAATCTATATATAAACTGGCTTGTATTATGCAGGAACTCCAGTTGACTGTTGAAACAAGCTATACTTGGAAACATCAATTATGTACAGTTACATCAATAGATACAGATCATTACGGCTTTTTGGATATTGTCCCTTGAAGGATTTGATTGCAGTTCTTGTGATTTGATCTATGGAGTGCTAACTGCTATACTATAGACACATAGGTCTTATTAACTTATAAATAAAATTTACTATAAATATATTTTATTAAGTTATATTATGTCCTAAACAACTATTAGCAAACTTTCAGATTAAATAATACAAGTTTTAAAAATAATAAATCTAGAAATTAATAATTATAAGAAACAAATAATGTATTCAAAGATTACCTGACTTTAAAATATAATTTTTTTTTAAATTTTAGAAAATTTTAAGATAGTTGTTTTATATAAATTTAATTGTAGATTATAAACTATAGAATTTAATTTATTTATTAAATAAAAATTTTTTTTAATTGTGACTCAGCCTTGCTTTACTTAAATTTAGTAGAAAGTTACATATATCTATATTATAACTATATTTATTTACCAAATAAAGCTCAATAAGGAGAAACCTCGTGGTTTGTTGTTATCCTTTAAGGAGAACTAACCTGCCAAGGCTGGGCTAGTGCTATACAAAATTTTCAATAAATGGTAAGAAGTTATGATCGATTTAATACTATTATGAATATATTTATTAACTATACTAATAAATTGTTCTTTTATAAATTTTTCTCTTTCTTCTACACAAGATCTGATGTAGTAGTACTATATTTGTGTGACTTTTTCAAGGCTCTTATGATACTTTGTTGTTTTTTCCAGTTGTAAAAGTCTTCACATCTTTTGTGCCATATTTTTTGATATACTTGATGATCTCTTGAGTGAGTTCTTAAAGGCATGCTTTTCTTGTGTTTCGATTGGAAATTAACTCACTGATCATCTTGATTGTTTTCTTTAGAATGCCTCCCTAAATGACGATTTTTAGATATTGTTTGTAATGTAAAGTGGTATTGGTTAAGTACTTTGACAAAGTGTCTTTGGTTTTATTATATTCACTGAATTTTGTGACAGTCTTGTTTATAGTTTCAATGAGGAAGTTACCTATTGTGTGCTAGTATATTTGACTAATAAATAGATATGTATTGAATTCTCTTTGGTTACATTTAATACATTTGTATCTTTATATTGTTTAGATATTCTGTTGAAGAGTTTAGCTTTTGTGAATAGTTTTTTATTCTATAATAGTAATCTGAATCTTTTTTGCTATGTATTAGGCTAGCTAATATAGTGATTGTTCATTTTTGTTGGTTATAAGTTGTCTATAGTTGGTGGCCAGTGGATTTTCGTGATTATAAGTTTATCGAAGTTATTTCTAGTGTGATTTAGAAATCTCCTCTTTGATAAATGTATTGCTTTTGTGATATGTTTGATTATTTTCTTGAATGAAATGTCCATCATTTGATGATTTTATTAAGAATAAGAGTCAGTTGTGGATTGATTGTAATGTGCGTAACTATTAGTCTACTGTTTGTAGTCATGCCATGTCTGGGATCAATACTTGCCAGTTTGTCTATATCTTCATTATGCTCTATTCCGAAGTAAGCTTTTACCTTTTTTAGCTTCATTTTTATGTTCTTTTTTTATATATGTCTTTTATTTATTGCAATAGATTAAAGTTCTTTGGTTTTCTAAGGGTATTAATATAAATTGTGTTCAGTATATTGTTGATACTATTTATCACCGCATTGTTGTCTATATAAATCTTTGCATGATTATACTGTGGGAAAATACTTATTGCTATTAATATTGTCATTATTTCTGCATAAGTTAAAGATAGGTGTGATGTTGTTTGTCCTTGGAAGGTGAATTCTTTTTTCTCGTATATGATAATTTTGAGATCTATGTACATAAGCTATTTTTTATTGTGTTTTTTAGTGATCTATTTATATATATATCAAAAATCATATTGTCTTGAATTTTACTGGCTAGTTCAAATAGTTTACTTATTATACTACTATCAGTGTCAAAGAGTTTGTTTAAAAGTTAATTAATATCTTGTGTTGTTAGTATAAGAATTTCTACCTGACTATTTGTTAATTTTATATCTGGGTAGCCTATCAGATCCAATGTAATCTGAAATGAGTCTGAGTATACTCTGCACCTAAGTATGCTATTCTCAATATTGAGGATAACACAGGTAGTTATTCTGCTATTGTGGACTGGGATGCAAATTGAATTTTATCAGCTTACGGAAAAAGTGCAAGGATAAAGGTTTTAGCTGTAGTTGTTGATATCACAGCCTGTACATTTGGCTAAAGGGGACTGGTTATTGATTCTGTTGTAATATCTATATTCTGTAACTTGATCATTCACCCTTCTTTGTTTTTTTCTAATAATGATATAACTATCCAACTTTATGCTGATCGAATATAGTCATGCTATATTTTGGTTTGTTAATCTGTTACACTATAAGAAAGGGTTGACTGTAAGCTGTTGAAAATGTTCATCTCAAAAATCTTTCTTTCAAAGTGTAATACCAGGCTGGAGTATAACCTTGTATAGTTTGATAGTTGAGTCTAATTATTTGACACTAGTATAAAGTCTTTCTTCTATTGCTATTTAACATTTGTCCAATAAAAAGAATATTGTGCTTTCTTAGGCTCTTTTTTTATTGATTATAGAATGCTGTACTGATAATTTCTTTGATTGATATGTCTGTTTTTGCAATTGTGTGTACTTTCCATTAAAAGTATTCATAAATGAGAAATCATGTATATTGAGGAGCCATATTATATTGTGTATAATATTTATTTCTTGTGTTAGAAGAGATGTATTTATATAGTTCATTATTGCCTTTATGAATCAAAAAATGTATTATAGTAATTAAAGTCTTTCTCTTACTATTTCTTCTGAAATATTATTTAAGTTGATGTGTAAGGTCCAGTTTGTGACATATAAGAGCAAGTGTCTATTCCACAAATACATTATATTATTCTTAAATTCATTATATAGCATACTTTTGGGGATTGATCTTGCTAAGTCAAACTTGTGTTTAAAAGTGATCATCAGTTTATGTATTATTTTATTGCATATTTCTCTGGTTAGAACTATGTCATTATAGAAATTTTCTAAGCTGAGCATGAGAACATGATTGATTATATACTATATTTGTTTATCAGTAACTCATTTCATTTCTAGTACTGTTTATGTCTTTGGATCTTTTGCTTGATAAGAGCTTTTTGATAGCCTTATTGCTTAAGCCATTATACTAGACTCTTAGTATTCTAACTAAGGTCTCTTTTATGCAACCAGAGATTTTTTGACCATCCATCCATATATCTTGGATATAATCTTGCTTTTATTATTATTATTATCAGTTGTAATTTGTGAAGTTTAATATTAATGTCATTAATGTGAAAGAATTGTTCAGCAGTATTATTGATACAATATAGTTCTGTTTTGTCACTTGCAATCTATATAGTATCATTCATGTATATACTAGCTATAATATTTGTATGTATAGATGACCAGCCTTGGTCTAGAGATTTGTAAAACTTTGTTGTCAACCAGTATACTTTATATTTGTCACTAATCATTTTGAGGAGTGGAGCATAGAAGATTTACTATAGTAGAGATGATATTGTATCACCTTGATTTATGTCATCTCTTACTAGATAAGAGGCTATTAGATCATGACATATAAGTACTATATTTTTTCTATTCTGAAAGATGCAATCTAGGATTTTTATTAATTTGTCTGGAATTTTGATTCAATATAGCACCTTTTTTAGCATTTCAATATTATAGAATTATAAGCCTTGAACATATCCTGACTTAGAATCCATTTTTCTTTGTTTATCTCCTTGGTGTGTTTAATTAAATTATTTAGAATATGTATTGGGTCTTGTATACTATTCCCTAATAGGGCTGCCCAGTTTAGTTCAGATAGAATTTGATAGTCTTTGAAGACTTTGCTAGTCGGTCAGTTAAGATTTTGGTAAAGATTTTTCTTTCTGCATCTAGTAGAGTAATTGGTCTTGTTATGTTGAGAATGTTTTCCCAATCTTTGGGTTTGAGTATCAGATATATGGTTTCTTTACTCCATACCCTAGGAGTTGTACCTTCTTGGATGATCTTGTTAAAGATTCCTCTTAATTTTTCTAAAGTGTTCTTTTTTAGATACTTATATGCAACATAGTGAATATGATTTCTACCTGGTGATATCTTGTTGCTATGGTTTTTAATTATTGCCATCAATTCTTCTGTTGTTATTTCTTGAAGTACACTTGAGTACTAGCTTGCTTTGATTGAGAGCCAGGCTTCATATTCTTGTTGTTATTGTGAGTAGTACTCTAGCAGTGATATGTTTCTAAATGATGTCTATTAAAAAAATATTGTCTGATTGTTTCTTTGATCTTGTCTAGTTCTGTGATAATTTGAATGTTCTCTTCTTTTTGGATAATCTTGTTTAGGTGAATATGACATAAAGGTCTATCTAATATACTATTGATTATGGCTTTTTGTTGCTCTCTAGAAAGATTTGATGACTTATTGTCCTTTGAATTATGGCTCAGAATTCTTTTTTCTTTGTTATGTGTTTTGCAATAGTTTTATATGCACAGATATAAACTTCAGTATCTCAATCCACTTTGAATGATATCCATCTGTTTGATTTTTTTTGACTAGCTATAGCTTCACTGTGATGATAAGAAAGTGGTTCTGAATATATTTTGGTATAATGTTTTTTGATTGTATATTATTGTCTTGATTTATGACTAGTTGTTGTCTAAGGATTGTTAGGAAGTATTATAAGTTAAGAAGTGAAGTATCTGATTTATTTTCTATTTTTGTGAATACTTTTTTTATATATATGTTTTTTTAAATATGTTTTTTTGCAGCTTGTATAAGGAGAGAGTTGAAGTGGTTCCATCTGTTATCTATTGAATCTGGGCTTATGAATGCTTTATATAGCTTTGTTTCTACCATTTGTGCAATTTTTTCCCATTGTTTGTTTTCTATCAGAGTCCAATTGTATCTATAATTTGGGTTGTGGATGGATATAAGTTTTGAAGTATCTAGCTTCCATACTTCCAATTCTGTAATTGTTGGTTTGTATCACTCTTAATGAGAGGGTCGAGCATGTCACTTATACTTGCTTTATATGTTGCCAAGTTGTCTTGGGATTGATCCAGATCTGGTTGAGTCTACTGCTGTTTTCTTGTTTATATCAGGTATATTCTCTTTGCATGTGTTGTATGCACAGTATATATTTTCAAAACCATTGTGTATAAGAATCTCGATCTGCTTTCCAGATGGATTATAGTTTGTTATTAGTTTTTTTTTACTGGATTTGTCTATGGTGAGGTTAATGTACCATTCATATCTCTTTTTTCTATAATGTGCCAGTCCTATGATATTGCTTTATTGATCTATTATTTGAGTATATTTGTTGTTAATGTCTGTTCTTTTGATACATCTTGAGCTAGGAAGTAAACACTAATTATTTTAAGTTTTCTTTTTTTGGAGAAAATCAGGTCTGTAGCTAATAATCTCCCATTGTAAGTTTTGTAACTATAAATGCATTGTGCTATATCTATTTTGATTATCATATTTAGGTCATGTTTAAAAGTTTGAACTTATTTGTGGAACAGATTATTTGAAAGTTTGAATGTTTTCAGTGTTTTGAATGTTAATATGATTTATTGGTTTCAGTGTTACAATAATGTCCTATTGTTCTTTACTACACATATTGAATTATGTGTTTCTTTTTTGTGTATGTACTAGTTCTTGGATATTTATAGTTGTGAGCTTTTATATTATTAGTATACATTGGTTATATTTGTTACAGGTTGGTTAATTTCATATTGTTGATACTATTTGTATTATTGTTATGTTTTCTTAGAGTTGTGTTTGGTGCCTGAAATGTTTGAAGTGAAAAAGTTTGTTATTTTGAGTTTCGTTTGATGGTTGTACTGTAATATGGTCTGTATACTTTGCAAGCTTCCTATTATTTTCTATTGTAATATATGTCTTCATTTTATTTTCTGTTTTTATCTCATCAGATGTGTTATCTTCTGTGAACTTTAGGTTGTAGACTCTTTTGTTCAGATCAATAAAGTTTTCTTTGATTTCTTCAATTTCCTGTTTGATTTCTTCCAGAAATTGAAGAATGTAGGCAATTGTTGATTGATTACTTTTCTGCTTTCTGTTTGAGTGCTGCTATTGACCTTGTCATGCTGCTATTGCATATGAACCTAATTATCTTTATTTGTGAGAGATATTTTCATTTGACTTCTGATGATTGAGATGCAAGCTGGTTTAAACTTATTATATAGTTTTCCAAATTTTTCCACCTGTTCTTTGTTGTTTTGTTTCTATTGCATGCATCTCTCTTTAATTGGACAGCTGGCTACTAAATGTTCATAATTATTACAGATTGAGCATAATTTGATTTCTATTGGTTGCCATGTGATGTTAATTTCACCTAGTTGTTAATTCTGTTTAATTGTTTCATCTATATCTTTTTAACAGTTGAAACTAAAAACTGCAAATTATTTTCTTTGGTATGATATTCTTCTTGAAATGTAACAGATTTTTACTTTGACTTGTTCACAAATAAGGTCAAGGTCAAAGGCAGTAGTATTAGGTGAGAGATTCATTAGCTTTACTGTAATTTAACCATATTCTTTTATTTGTTTTACATTTCATTGTGTATCAAAAACTCTGACTGAGTTTGACCTTAAGAAAACACACAATTTGTTGATCAGTACTTCTTTGTCTTCTTTGTTTGTATATATGATAGTTACAGTTTGGCACATTTGTTAGGTTGACATTATGATATTACTGATTGCCCCATATTTAGTAAAAGACAGCTGTACCTTAATGAATTTTGTGTCTAGAGAAATATCCTATACTATGATACTTATTTCCTTTTTTAGTATTGGATTTATATTGTTAAAGGCCAAAAAAGTCAAACAAAGTTCAGAATTTTTGTTGTGGTCATGTGGCTGATGATCGTGATATGACTGAAGTTTATGTGAAACAATAAATTGCTGACTATTATCATACCCCTTGCAAGCTAGAAGAATATGTAAACAATTCATTCACATTAAAAAGGTAAAAAACAATAAGCTGAGATAATAGAAAATTGGCTGACCATGAAGCAATTTATGCATGACATAATACTAGAATAATTATAGTGATTATATAATAGTTCTATATGCAAAAATAAATAAATGTAACTTCCTTCAATAACTTAATAAAAGATGAATCTTTTAAATAGATTGTTATAACAGTAAAGTTATAAGTAGTTTTAGAGAAAACTACTTTGAGATTCATCCAAATCTTTTTACGCCTCTGCCTTGATTTTGATATTGTTTTATATGTATGATAAAAAGATAGACTCTTCTATCCACAGTTTATGCAAGCCTTTAGTCATTAGCGACAGACTTGCCAATTAGCCTGTTACAATATATTTCATAATTTCATGTGTCAGTTGTTTATATCTGGCAAGATTGTGTTGCATGTCTCAATTGCCACTTGTTTGTCACTGAGAATAACAATACATGTTTATGATTATTGTTTCCTTCACTGCAGATGGTAAAAAGTCCTAGCAAATTGAGAGCCTTTGTAAGGTGGATTATTTTCTTTGTTATTGTTCTGCCATGAAGGTTTAATGCTAGAATGCCTATATTGACCCTTTCTCTCCCATATATTTGTTCCCTATCAAAGAAAGAGTGCAATCTTGGTCTTGTTATCCGATTATCTTCTTTTTGCTTGCTTTTATAGTTTTTTCTTCTTTCTAATAAGATGTTCACTATGTTTTGTATTTCTCTTTATCTATATTAATATCAGAGTCAAAAATCAGGTTTTTAATATTCAAGTTTATGGAAAATATGGCTTGGGTTCAGTCTTTATTATTTGAAAAGTTGATAATATTCCCTTCAACTTCTTTACTTTAGTTGAAGGATTCTGGTGTGTTGTATACTATATTTTGACTAATCAGTATGGTTGTTGTACTGTTAGTAGTCTGTGTACTTGTGCTGGGGATGTTGGAGATTGTGGAAGACTTGTTTATTTCAGTTTGGATTTTATTTCTAGTGATTTTTTTTATAGGTTTCGGGTTAGTTTTTTTGTGTGGCTTGCTTCTAACACCTCTTTCCAGAGTATTTTTATTGTAATTGAGCCTCTACTGAGCTGTTCTATTTTAAAGTTTCATTTGGAAAGACATCTCTTTGTTTACTTTTTCTTTTCTTTTCAAAATTATCATAAAAGAAAATTTTTAAGAAAAAAAAGGTCTGTAGAAAGGAGTTTTTTGAATTTATAAAATAATACAATTCAAATATTATTAAAAATATATAAAATTAAAACTAAATTAGTTATAAATAATTTAAGCTCTTTTTAGATAAATTTTTGTATACCATTTATAATATAATTGGGTTATTAGATTAATTTATTAGTTTTTTAATATTTCAAACATATTTCAGATTATATAGACAGTATAATATACTTGATTTTTTAAAAAATAATCAATTATTAATTATAAAGTATATTCATAATGAATTTTTTATTCAATAATAAAATAATAAAATCTTTTAATTTTTTGTTCTTTATATAATTATTAATAAATAATATATTTGCACTCTTTTTATTGATATTCTTGTCATATACAAAAAAGATGTTCACAAGAAATTTTCATATTTTTTGACTAATAAAGTCTTACTACTTTCCTCAAACAAACTTGAAATAATATTTCAAAAGTTATTGTTACCTTCTCCTTACACTTGTAAATATTTTCTTTAAACAAAACCTGATTCTTAGTGATCAAAATCATAAATATATTCTTTTTACTAATGGAAAGAAAGTTCTTAAAGGAAGAATAACTGAAATACTGCTATTTATTCACTTATTAGAAAAACAATACAGAGTTTTGTTGATAATAAGAGACTTATTTTGAAGGCAACCACCCATTCTCTTGTTATTTACTTACTTTAAAAATGCTCTTTCTTGATTTTTTTCTAGGAAATTTTACTTACTTCAGTTTGATCCTGAATTTTGAGTAGCACAAAGTTTCTTAAGTAATGATTAATAGTAGAAAACACATCAATAAAAGAATATAAGCAAGCTCTCATTAGTCACACTATATATCTCATAATACATTAACATCTAACATGTCATTTAATATACAAGAAGGAGAATAATCTTTAAAAAACTATCTACTATCATTTAATAAAATAAGAAGGACATAATGTTCAAGAAAATATAGAATAAAGGTAAAGCCTTGAAAGTATTTTACCTACTTATACAATCCTAAAGTACTGGAAAACTGAAAGATCCCCTGGGATCACTTGTATCAATCAAAAATGAAATTACTAGCAGTAGTTATCAATATAAAGTAGCATATTGGATCAACTTCTTCATGATAGTAGTATTTCAAAAGCAATATTTATCAAGGCCAGCAAAAATGCATATCAAAAAGACCAAGATTCCTTTTCTAGAGAGGTTATTACAATAGATAAGTAAGGACAGATTTACTGGATAACAAAGGTCATATAACTAATACCTCTATCCCTATAGTTATTCCTTCCTAACTCTCTTCAATTTCAGTTCTAGATATTTTCAAAAACCCCTTAGACTTGTCAAATTACTTGAAGGAATATCAAAAAGAAGATCCAATATAAGTAGGACAAAGCAAGTTATAAAATTGAAACTAGAAAACACAAGAACCATAATATAGAAGTACTGAAAGCAACTGAGAATAAACATTGTGCTCTCGACTAATAAAGTCCTTGAAGAGTACCTAGCCAATTATAAAGAAATAGTAGCAATAGCATGATTTCAAGTATCATTTCTATAATGGATTACCATTTTTCTACTCTTATCAGGTTTTTCAAGATGTAAGCAAAACTCTCTTCCCTATTAATATTTGTATAGCTATTGTTTTTAATCACATCTCCTAGTAATAGATAATTATTCAAGAAGATTTGTATATAAATATATAACCCATTTTTTTGAATTAAGATAGACAAACTAGATTTTGATACACATATCAATCTCCTTAAAATTTTTTTATCATACTATTGACCCTTTTATTAGGCCCCTGTCTGAAGATGGCTCAATCATGAAATGGTTTTTTAATCTATTATTAGTTTACTAACTTATCATTATTTTCTTTTGCTTAAATATACCTATTGTTAACCTATTCAATTTACTTTTAGGAATCAGATAGAGGCCGAGAACTAGTGCAGGGAAACACCAAGTTAGACTTCTAATGTGATATGCAAAAGTTCCTAATTTGAACAATAATAAATGAAGAGGTTTATTACTGGTGATTTAGGCAGGAGAAACAGGACAATAATTTTGTGTTAAAGGTAATTTTATTGTTGGATAAATCCTGAGAAATCTTCAGAGAGAAAATTTTCTCCTTTAAATACATAATTGAGTTATATAATATTTGAGAATATAAACTAAGATAAATAATAGTAATAATGATACTATTAGTTTCACTGGACTATTAAGATATATTATTTTGAACAGAACTCAAGTATCCTTCAAAAATAATAGTTACATATGATAAGTTAAAACTACAGAATATTCTAGGGCACTTTATGCTAAGTTTGCTAATAGCAAAATCGACTATCAATGTTCTATAAGTGTCTGGAAGATCTTTACTTTCAGGTGATCAAAAGGATCATGATATATTGATCTGAGGTACTGGAATTATCCTGGGTACTAGGAAGATCATATGACATAATTTTATAGTTCAATACTATATAGTAAAACTTCACTAATAACTTGGTCAAGCCAGTAACAAAAAAAAAATAAAAATAAATAAATAATATATTTGATAAATATATTCAATAATATAAATATTTTAGATATAATAAAAAACTCTTTCCATTGATTTATATTTCTTCAAAAAACTTCTTTTTTTTTTATAATTTTTTTGAAAAACTCACAAAAACCTTTTTACTTAAGAGCAAGCTTAAGAAAACATGATCAAATACTTTTAGACAACAAAATTTACTTTACAACAATAGAAAAAGAGTTTTTCTCAAATTAAAAGACAAATATCCCTAGATTATTTGTGCTTTTAGAAAGAAAAAAAAAGCAAAAACAAGCTACTTCACAGTAGATTTCTTGAGATCAAACCTTAACCCCATAAAGCTCTTAGGCAGGTCAGTACAGTTTAAAACTTTTCTAGACACTAAGAAAAGTCTCAAAAGCAATAAATTAAACTGATAAATCAGCACAATCTCAAGGCTAACTAAAACTCAAGAGGATATTCAAGATACTTTGGTCAAATAACTAAAAAATTACAATAACATAATAACTCTAGATCAACTAATTCATGTTGTGCGAATATAAACATATTAACTTCTCATCTGTTTAATGTGTATTAAAGCAAGCTAATTAATCTATTAACAAAACAGTGTAATGTGACAGATTAACAAACTAGAATGTGTATAATCAATTAGTACATATTATTTAAAGCAAGTTCAATAGTTGATAACAGCCAATTATGTATTGATAATCAAATACCAGACATGTAAACAGATAAAAGCCATATGTTATAGAATTCCTAATATCAATATAGTAACTTTTTGCTATATACGTCAAATAGAAAAATAATTCATGATAATATTTATCCATTATGCAATTAAAAAGACACTTATATAATAATAACATATATTAATTTTGTTATGCTATGTAACAATATATCAATAAAAGAATAAACAATAATCAGGATCTTAGAGAGAAGAGAAAGAGAGCTATTGAAGATATTGAAAAAGATAACTTCTCATCAAGATTCTTAGCAAATACTTTGAAAAACAAAAATGATACAGTATAAGCTAAGATCAATAGCAATCAATCAATTTCATATTCCTACTAAGTAATAAATATTTTTTTGATACTAGATAATATTATTGCCATCTATTAAGGGTAGATCCATTGGTCTAACAAAAGAACATATGCTACAGCAATATATTCTCACTTTCTGGAAAAAGGTGCAAAGTAAAAAAAAAGATTTAAAAACACCTATAATAGAAAAAAAGATGTATAATATGTTGATAAGCAAGCCAATAATACAGCTATCAAGCTTTGACCAAGTTTAAATTACTATAATAGAAAGTATTCCAATAGAAGTTTAACCAACTTCTATAAAACTAAAAGAACACTCTATTAAGGAAATCATAATGAAGAATAGAGTAATAATAAAATAAATAGAAACAGAAGTGTTAAAAGAAACCATGCAGAAAAGTTGTATTATAGATAACATGTCTTATAACACAAGAAACAGAGTTCAGGGGATAACAGTAAATCTATTTTTTATAAAACAACAGGGATCGATCAAGATAGGAGTACTTCAAGTCATGTTACCAGGAGAAAATAGGGAAGAAAAAATTAAGTATCTCAAAGATGCTCTAAAAATACCTAAGAGAATAAATTTCTTTAAAATAGAATTCATCAATAGCAACAATTGGATTATATTTGACTTTGATAAAGAAGAGGATATAGCAAGATGTCTGGAAGTTGTTAATAAAAAAGAAACTAAAACCTTTACACTTAGAAAAATGGACAAAGATATGAGTCTTCCAAAGGTATTCTCAGAATAAAAAGTTTTTTGAGCTAGAAAGCTTTCCATTAGTCAAAAATAAATCTAAATATATTACATTAGTAAATACATATCACAAACTTGACAAATATGTAATTAAATAAACAATGGAAGAATTTGGAGATATTATTAATATTCTCAAATATAGAATATCTTTCTATCAATAATAGTTCAGAGTTTATCTTTATGCTTACTGAGAATATATTAACTTTGATGAAAAATAGGTAATTAAGATAAAATCCAATCAAGTACAGACTGTGATAGTCCATAAGGATCAAGATTATTAAAAAATTACTCAGATTCTAAAAAAGAGAAAGAAATACTCCTTAAGACTTTATGGAATTGATGGATTATCTGTAAAATCTATAGAGAAAACCTTAAACTATACAAAGATTAAGGCCTTTTATATATCAAAAAATAAGATCACTTTAATATCAAAAGACTATACTGTAATATACTTAGAGAATGAAAAAGATCTAAAGGAGGCACCCCAATACCAAATAAAAATCAGCAATTAAAGACTAGTATAAAGTACAAAAAATCATTATCATTACAAGGTATTAATTGATCTGACTAGATCAGACAATACATATATAATGATTAAAGAAGCAAGTGAGCAAGATTGCAAAAGTCAATATAGAGAAAGTAGAGATAAAAAAAGTAATGAAGATATTACGTTAACTGAAAAAGAAGTACACTAGTAGCAAAACTTAGAAGCAACAATAGTTGGCCAGAAAATAGGAGAAGTATAATGAGGTTTATGCTACTAGTAACTGATAGCAATAGGAAGTTAAAGACACTAGGAAGCAAACCAAGCCCCATATCAAGCTTCATAATATTTCTCAGAAACAAATTATAAAGCTTTGGCTACCAGTTGATATTAAAGGCAAACAATAAGATGAAAAACAAGAAGCCTAAGATCAACAGGAAAATAAAAGTCAGGGGTAATCCAGCTGATTAAAATATTAAAGAAATTTAGTAAATAATTAAACAAACTAGAGAAAGATTTACTCAAAAAGAGAGCCAACTGCTACTTAAAAAGGTAAACCAGTCCAACTACAGAAAGAGAAAGAATGTCAACCTACCATTTTCAAGTCCAAAATGAAAAACAAGGGTAAAACATAACAAATAGAGAAAAACAATAGTAGGTAACAGCAGAGTAATCAAGATCTTAATATTTTCCTGCAAATAGAAAAAGATAAATTTCTAGTAAAAATGGAAAGAACCAATAGGAAGAAGCAAAAATAAAAGAAAAACAAAAGAGAAAGATATACAAAAAAGAGTGATTAGAATAGGAACACCAATATCAGTGATATTACTGATAGTACAAATCAATATAGTCTTATAGAAGAAATATAGGAACAAGACATTGGAATAATAGGGCTATATGAAACAAAACTAATAAATACAAAGGCAAAATAGATCTTCCAGAATCAAATGATATTTAAGCCTTTTCTCAGTATCAATAAAAATACTCCATATAATGCAGGAGTTAGTTTCTTGATAAGAAAAGATTAGAAAAGAAAGATAGTTTCAGTAGAAGAGGTAGAAGTATATATGATAGCAATTAATATGCTTATAAAATAAAACAAAATGTGTATTATCCAGATCTATATTCCCTCAAACAAATGATGAAATATGAAGGTGCAGAAAAGAATACAAAGCTTTATTAAAGAAAAGAACAGACAAGACTTTCAGATAATAGTAATAGTAGACTTTAATACTGTATATAATTCTATAGAAGATAGATTATTAATATCTAGAGCTAAATTCAAACTATCTTGAAACCCAGAAATACTACTGTTCAATTTTTTAGATAAATAATCTTTTTTTGATGTATAAGCTATATGGAAAGAAAAATAATAAAACTTTAACAAGATTGGATACTACTAGCAATAATCAAATTAATTATATATTAATATCATAAAGCCTTACAAACTATCTAATACTCAGATTCAATAATCAAAGTATGGAGAAATCAACAGGAAGTGATCATATTATGCTAGTACTGATAATGTATAATGATAATCTCTTCACAAGAGATATTAAAAACAAGTCTTTTACAAAGAGTAAACAAAGAATCGACATAAAGGGATCAATACTAAAAGCAGTGAAAAGCATTTGGTAAAAGCCTGAATCACAAACTTAGAATAATAATGGATCTATTGTTTAGAAAAGAGCTTGAAAAAGGTAAAAAAAAAAGCTCAAGCAAACAAAATCCGAAAAATATTCAAAAAACAAATATGTAGAATAGCATATAATAAGCTTATAACCAAGAAGCTATTTGCTTTCTAGGAAAAATATCATAGGCATAAGCCAGAATTTATCAAGCATTAGAGGGACCTTCAGCTATTTGAACTTTTTAAGAAGGCAAAAAGTACATATGATCCAACCAAATTGCAAGTCTTTAGTATAGTAATTAGGAAACACAATACTACCTTTAGTTCTAATTATCTTTTATTGAAATTGCATCCAATATATATACTGTATATATATTTAAAAGGCAAAATAGATCTACTTTATTAGTATAGTATCAAAACATATTACTTGAATCAGTGAAGCAATTTTATAGACTCATTTTCTCTATACTTTCGTTATTATATTATTAAAAAGCTAATTGGTTAATAGAAACCTCTTATAGCATATTACTTCTATTATAGAAAACTAATGTGCCTAGGCTTTATTAGTATCTTTCATTAAGATTTGAAAAGATTTTATATTTCTAAAATTATCCCACCCAACATTATTTTGAATTACATATTGCTTTTTTGTATTGTTTCCTTTTGATATTATATATTTGTTGTGTTTCTGTTTTTGCTTCTTGATTTTGATAGTTATATCTTGAATTTTCTCTCACAGTGTCATCCTGTAACATCTGTCTAACCAGATATAGAATATTATGAATCTAATGTATTGGTTATTAACTTGATCATGTTTATTAATTTGTTTATCCTATCCTATCTATAATAAGATCATTAAGGATTCTACTAATCCCATCTTTAAAGATTAGTACTTTTAAGTATTTTGTGTTCATATTTATCTCATATTTGATGTCTTTTTATTGATCATTGGTTTCCCTTCTATTGTTTATCTCTTTGATGATACAATTATTAAT
This sequence comes from Acaulospora colombiana, assembly GCA_910592055.1. NCBI lineage: Eukaryota > Fungi > Glomeromycota > Glomeromycetes > Diversisporales > Acaulosporaceae > Acaulospora > Acaulospora colombiana. The sequence goes on from CAJVPT010000200.1 coordinate 23,484, forward strand.
TTCTTTATATACAGTATAACATATTATAGTGCTTACAGATAAAGAGGTGTTTGTTGTTTTAATCACTTATACAGCTAGAATATTGATTGTTTTTATATAGGTCAGGAGACCTTTTGTATAATTTGTGCATTGTGAGGAGTTCCTGATTCCAAAGTTTTATTGTAAATGTGCATTGAGCATGATCCCACTAGTCAATATGATTTGAGGTTATCACTGTAGTATGAATATTTCTGAGACTCACCTCCCAGTTTATTTTTTTTCTGATTTGTGATACTATTTTTCGATTTCATTCAAGATTGATCTAGTTGAAGGTGTGTATGGCCTGTTAGATTATTTTGATTGTTTTTCAAATTGGTTTTAATATTTTAATTCTTTTATTGAAATGGAAATTTAAGAGTTTTCAATTGAATGTATATGCTATAAGTATTGTAGGTTGCTCTGTTGCATATTTTTTTAATGCTTCCTATGCTAGTATGCATACTCAAGTATGTATAGGATCTTTGTCCTTGCTGGATATTTTTTGTCATATGATGTATTGGTGAAGCTGTTCTATAATTTTAATTGTATTAGATATGAGTCATACCTCTTCTATTTTGTATATTTGATCCTTTTGCATAAATTTCTTTATATTTTAGATTAAGAATGAGAGTTTATGTAAATAGTTATTTGTTTATTATATCCTGCAACTGCTACTGCAATGGTTGTTATTAGTATTTCTGCTCTAAGTACTGATGTTTAACCTTGAATTTTGAGATATAGGCTGTGTGTTGTTTCATTTTCATAGTGTTATGGGTCACATGGGTGACGCGATTTACTTGTAACGGTCTAGAATCCAAAAACCTGAAAGTCTGACATGAAATATTGAGAGTCACAAGGTAAGAAACTATAGATAAGGCTCGAGTACTAATAAGGGAACTGTGTGTAATTGAAAAGTATAGAAAGTTTAGCAAAGCTTAGGGTTAGTATAGCCGATTATAAAGTAGATAGCCATTGTTAGATAGAAAAGTATAAATAGCTTACCAATGTATGCCGAAAAGGCAGAGCTGAATGTGTTAGGAAAAACAGCTCCCATTGAGAATAGAGATAAGAGTTAGTAATATACCAAAGAAACAGAATGCAATAAAGAGACACTTACCTTCGACCAAGTCAATCACTATGTCTCTGCCTTCTATAAGTGTTCTTTATAGGAGGCGTTCTCTTCTTTATGTCATTTGTGAGTATTCTTAAAAATTTTGGGTTACACAAGATACTATGGATTAGTGATGAACTCGCAGGATAGCCTGCGACAATAGGTAAAAATTATACTAATTCCCATTAGTTGTTGGTTTGTTGATTTGTTGAAAGCTCTATCTATATAAATTAGAAGAGATGTTTTGTTTTTGAATGTTTTAGTGATTTTGTTACACTTGCTGGTTGTTGTGCTATCTATTATGAACAGTAGTTTCAGAAGATTGATGTTTGTTTGCTAGTTAGGGATTTCTATTGCTTCTATTTCTTTGTTACATGTTCTACCATCTTTCAATACTGCCTGGAGAGATTTGTGAGTGCCACTTTTGCTAGCCAGTTGTGGAGTTATTGGAATGGTTAGAAATGAATATCTTGATTATTGAGATAGCAGCTGCAATGTGTCTTGGAATTTCAATGCATCAGTTGTCTCCTCTATTATCCTTTATAGTCATTAGGTTATATCTTTTACATAGTTCTATTAGTAAGAAGTTTGTTTAGTTGTAATGTCTGATCTTTATCTCATATTGTGTATTTTTAACTATCTTTCCATTATTCTTTGATTGTTCACTTGGGTAGTGAACCACTTGGAGCTGTTGTAGTTATTATAGGCCATCTGTATCTGGGCATTTGAATTAAGTTCTGATATAATTGTTCCTTATTGTAGTGCTTTATTGACTATGATCCTGAGCTTCTTATACCAGCTTGATTCCTTTATCTTGTTTAACTTGCTATTGTTCAGCCCAATTTGGGCCAGTTGATTGTTTTCATTTGAAAAGTGTTAAGGATCTGATTAATGTATGATATCATATGTGTTCTGAAATGGAGTTAGTATTTGTTTATCTATTCTAAATCAATAAATAGTTCAATATGTATTCCTTGAGACCTGATAGTCATATTTTCAGAACATATAATATGAATATTGATTTCTTGGATCATTTTGAGGCCATCCTGTATATAGTTGTATATTGGTTTATGAACTTCTAGATGGTCTTCTAGAGTGCTCTTATTCTGCCATGCCATCTATTATAGTTATTGATTCCAAGTCTTGTGATTTTTCCTATTGTATTGTCACTGTGATATAGTTCTTGTAAGTTTGTTGCAAATTTCTGATGTAATCTTGAATACATCTCCACGATATTATACATTGTGAATGAGTGTATTATTGAAGTAGGGCATGTTGCTACCAACTTGACCCTTCATCAAAATTTTGTTTAATTAAGACATCTATCTTGTTAACTTCTGCTTTTATTAATATTATGTCTTGTGTGAAATATTCAATTTGTGGAAACAGAACACTGTTTATAATGTATTTATACATCTTGTCTATTATTCCCTTCCATTTGGTAGTGTTTTGACTTTCTATCCGATTAAGTGTTATTGGTATTTTTTGCCTACTTTGCTTCATACCATGTATAAAGGACTCTGAATATTGCAGTATTTGTGCTAGGTTGTATTAGGTGATCTTGGAAGTGTAGTGGTTCTTTTGGCCCATTGAGAATTAAGAGATCTGATTTGGTTGAGTTCACAGTCATATTATTGAGATGATAGAAGGTACTGTAGGCAATGGTTATTAGTTCCATATTCACTCAATTTTGTACTATGAAAGTTGTGTTATTCATATTGGATATAATAAAAATGTTGATATTGCCTTTCTTATTTTCACAGTCAGTTAGTTAATATTCTTTTATTTTGTTTATATAGCTGATAAGAGGGTCATAGTATATCCTCTAGAGTAGTGGAGAAATTGTAACACCTTGGTCAATTCCTTTCTAAACTGTGTAAGAATCTGTATCACTGAAAATGTTATTATTTTGTTTTGTCTATTTGTAAATGTGTTTTCTATAATTTTAATAATTTTGGTAGGATTTTAATTCTTTTCATTGCTAGGATAAGTCTTTTAATGCTAATTGTATCATATACTTTGCTTATGTCTTGAAAGAGCATGTAGCATAGTTTTTTGTTTTCACGTGTATCTTCTAATATATAGTTTATTATATAGATAGGTTCTTATGTACGTAGCATCAGAAGTTTTGCCCAGTTGTATTCAGATAGGATATCATACTTGATTAACATTTGATTTAGCCTTTTAGTGATGATCTTAAAAAAAATCTTTTTTGCTGTCTCCAGTATTATGATAGGTCTAGTGATGCTAATGTTATGCTGCCAGTTTTTGAATTTGGGAATCAGGTAGATTGTTCCATGTTTCTATTTCTTTGAAACTGATTCTTCCTTCATTATTCTGTTATATAATAGCATGAGATTGTATCATATTTTCTCCTAGCTTTTTTGAAGACTATATATGGTATTCCTGATGGTTTTAATTCTGATTTGTTACTCATTACTACTATAACCACTTGTACTTCTTTATCTTTGGTTGGAATAGTTGTTGATAGGTATCATGTTTCTAAAACTGTGCCTAATGGGTTATATTATTGTAACCAAATCATTACTTTATAGTTGTGAATGTTTCTTTTCTTGATTCATAACTCATAATGTAGGTAAATTATGTTTTTTATTACTTCTGGTTCATTGATAATTTGTTTTTCTCCATTTGTATGGTTTATGAGTCATGTTGTCATTATACTTCTTTTTGGATTGTTCAGAACTGACCTAATTATTTTTTTCTTGTCTGTTTCTAATCATCTTTCTCTTGTTTCTTTAAATTGTTTAATATCCTTGGTGATTCTTTTAGTACTATGTTGTTTGAACTTGTTTTTTTTCAATTTTATTATTAGGACCAACCTTTGTCTGTATTCCTGCTTATCTGTCATAACTATCAGTTCTGGAAGTGATATAGTTTGAGTTATAGCTTCATATAGTATTGCACTTTCTTTTTTTACTATGTCACTTTTTATATTGCTGTTGCTTTTCTTTTCCATATGATTTCTTAATTTGTTGAGCTAAAGGAGAAGAAATGGATTGTTGAATAAAAATATTATGTATTGTCAATATTATCTTTCTTTTATTTTATCAATGTGTTTGTTGGCTGTGCAAAGAATCTTTTCTCTAAAGCTGTTCCAATATTGGTTAATTGTTTTATGTTGATCTTGGATAGTATTCTGCTATTCATTTGCAAAATCTTCTATTTCCTCAGTGAATTTTTCCCATTTTTGTACACAGGTACTATTCCAGTTGAATCTAGTATTACTATATGGTCTGTGATATCTATTGTTTGCTTTGACTAATTGCCATAATTCGATTATTCATGTCTGTGCTTGATGATCAATATCAAGAATGTCTTTCTAGTTGTTGTGAATATATACATCTATCGATCCCCATCTGGAGTTGTACCAGATACTATCTATCCTACTTATAGAATTTTTTGATTGCCAGTGTATTTTTTTTTGTTTGGGTTATGAAATCTATATAAGTTGATAAAGCCCTTTTCACTAAGTATATTGAAAAACTTGTTGTATTTTTTAGTATATATCTTTTAGTTTTTATTGACTTTGTCTATACTTGGATTAGGATATATATTGAAGTCTCTAGCAATTATTATATGCAAGTTTGAACTGTTGTATTGGCTAGTCCATGCTAACACTTTTTATTGGATCTGTTATTTTTCTTTACCTGGATAAACAGATAAATAGACCCCTATAATTCTGCAGTATTGTTTTTTAAGGAAGGTTAAGTTGATGCAGAGGAGTCAACCTTCAAGTTTCTTTTTGTTGATCATGTTTATTGTGATATTATTCTTGATTTCTATCCCAACTCCTGATTCGAGTAATTTTCTGATTGTCCACCATGATGTGTATGCTTTTGTTTTATATAATTGTGTTCTTCCTAATCCATTTGTTTCTGTTGAAACTACTATATTCCACTGATGTTCTTCCCAAAGTTTGAACCAAATTTATCTTTTATTTGCTTGTATTAATCCTCAGCAGTGTGTTGTGATTGTTCAGTATGGTTTGTTTGTATTGGGTGCTTATTGATTGATACTGTTTCATTGTAAGGTTAGGTTTTATCTTCTTTATCTTTGTGTCTTTGTTGTGTTTTCATTTGGTATTGTTTGAGTTGTTTAGGAGTTGTGTGTCTTTTTTCATTGTTATTGGAATTGTGTGTTTATATTATGAAATGTTTGGCTAGATTTTGTTTCTTTGGTTGTTTTGTATTTGCTTCCTGGATGGTTGTGTTGCTAGAGTTTTCTATGTTATTATTGTTATTGTTGTTGTTGTTACTTGTGTTGTTTTCCATAATTAATAATAGTTTGGAAGGTTGGTGTCTTTTCTTATATTATGAGAAATGAGATTGAAGATTGTGTTGACTAATGTTGTTATTTTCTGATCCATGTTATCAATAGATTTTTGTATCTCATAACCAAGAAAACCAAAAGAAACAACAAACCGCAAACATTCCAAGCACCAGATCGGCAGAAGTCCGACCTGGAAAAAGCTCTCCAATACACGTTCGAACATTTGTATATAGAAATAACTAACCACTGTGTCAAAAACACTCTAATCAACAGTTTCTTTCCCCACGAGCTTTTCACTTTAAATATTAGTGTTAGTGGAGTCATGACACACTAACATCCACATTAGTGGACTAGTAAGTCGCAGGGTTCTTAGGATACTGAGCCATTAGTTCTTTTCCTTTCATAAATATGCTTTCCAATGTAACTCAAATCAGGGTTCAAACTGAGAGTACTAGTGAATAAATAAAAACTAATTGGTATGACTTCGCCAGCTTTTAAAAAAAAAAAAAAAAAAAAATAGATTTTTGTATCTGCTGTTGATGTTATAAAATATTCTGTGTTGAGTTGAGTATTGTTTATTCCTTGTCATTGGTATTGTTGGTCTTTTGCGAGTCTTTATTTATGTTGAAAGTATAGTTTTTATTTCAATTTTTCAGGTTTATGATTCATTCTTCTAAATCAGTAACTGTTTCTTTATTTTATAAATTTCTTTTTTGAGTTCTTAAATGCATTTAAGAATTTTCTGAAAGAATTTTTTTCTTATTTTGAGCATCACCATTGCTTTATTTCTTCCTCTAACTATAGTTGTATAGAAGCCTTATCTAGTTTCTTTCAAATTTCTTGCTTGTGCTATTTATATGATGCTTGAGATTTTGGCTGGCTTGTAGTTTGTTGTATTTGTCTTCTTATACCTGTTTATACTTATTCCATTGTAGCCTCTGTTTTTTAATGTGGCAGTCTTTTGCTAAGTGGTGGAGATTGTCACAGATTGCATATAATTTTGTCTCAATTTGATTCTATTTGATAGTAGTTTCTCCAAGGTTGTAATTTGTTTCTATTGCTTGATATAACATCTGTTCAGATTTGAAACTAATCACTGTATAGCATTTGTATTTGTAGTTCATTCTCTGTGAAATGCAGTAGGATTTGCCTCTAGCTTGTTGAAAAATTTAATGGAGGTCGAAGGCATTGATACCTGGTGGTAGGTTTGTTAATTTTACAGAAAAATTGTCTATTTATTTTATTTGTTATAGGTTCTATTGAAAGTCAAAAATTCTAATAAAGTCTGCTTTGCATAGTATGCTCCAGTTGTTAAGTAATTTCTTTTTATCTATTGCATTCATAAAGGTAATAATAGCAGATTGCTACATGCATTGTGTGAATACTATGATATTGCTAATCTGGTCATGTTTGCAAAAAGTTGCTAGAGCTCGTAGACTGTTGTGTCTGGGGGATATTCCATACTGTGACACTATTTTCCTTATTAATTCTGTATGGGTATTTGACATAAGTCAAGCCTAAGGTTATCTGTTTAGGGTAGTTGAGCATTATTTGCATCCTTAACTGATTGCGATTACTAAATAAGGCAGTGACATGCTCTTGGTTGTCAATTTTCTCACTTTGTATACTAATTATGCCTTCGAGAGTGCTTAAAGCCTTGGAGATATATGCTAACTTTTGATATGTTGTTTTTCCAAGGAGTTTATTGAATAGGACACTGAGTTTGAATCTTTCACATCCATATCTAATGTTCTTGTTGAAGGGGGATCATGATCGTAGCCTGTTTGTTCTATTTTTTGCACTTTTATGTCTTGAGTTATCATAAGATTGTTGTCTCTATTTTCTGTTGTTTATATTTATCACGGGTTATCCTCAAACTCTATGTTGATGTATATATCTTCTTGAATGTCTTGACAACCATTTCTGTATAAGAGTTACTGTGTTGGGATTGAAGTAGGTTTTGTTTGTTAAGTTTCAGATTAAGGTCTTGTGCTTGACCTGAGTTTGATGCTATATAGTATAGCAGGCTAATCAGTGAGTCTGTCACTAATAATCAAAGGCTTACATAATCTGCAGATAGAAAAGTCCGTTCTTCTATCATATACACAAAACAATACCAAAATCAAAATAGAGGCATAAAAAGATTGAGCAAGTTTCAAGGTAGTTTTCCCTAAAACTACTTATAAATTCACTGTTATAACAATCTATTCAAAAGATTCTACTTAAGATTTGTCATTTTATTAAGTCATTGAAGGAAGTTACATTTATACATTTTTACACATAGAGCTATTACATAATTACTATGGCTATTCTAGTATTATGTCATTCATAAATTGTTTCATGGTTAGCTAATTTTCTATTACCTTAGCTTATAGTTTTTTTACCTTTTTGATATGAATGGATTGTTCACATATTCTTCTAGCTTGCAATAGGTATGGTGATAGTCAACAATTGATTGTTTCATGTAAGCTTTGGTTATATTACAATCGTCAGTCACGTGACTATGTCGAAAATTTAGAACTTTGTTTTTCTCTTTGACCTTTAACAGTAGCTTATTTCTTTCATGTGATTACTCTATGAGGTTTGCACAAAATCTTTTTTCTGTCTGTGTGTTGCAGGTATTATTGTTCCACTTTTTACTTCTCACACATTCATAAGTTTCAGTTTTGGTGGAAACTTGAGTTCTAAAACTTTTGGTTTGTCTTTGGACTTCTGCTCTCTAATTCAAAGTACAAGGTTCCTGAATTTAGTGTGCCTTCTGGTCAGATCTCTTCATTGTAGTTCAGCCAGGCAGAGTTGTTGGAGCTTTGAAGGAGCCTTCTTGTGAACATATCTCTTTCATTGTGACTATGCTTACAGTACTACCATCAAATAGGAAAGAGTTTTGTATATTGCATTCAATATAATATTTCTTAAATTATATAAAAACCATTAAAAAAGAATATACAAAATACAACAAAAGGTCTAAAACTAGCTTGTCAGAATAAAGAAACAAAAAAAACAAGTAATGGTATCATAGAGCCTTGAAATAAAGATGTGATGACATGCATAACAATAAAAGAAAAATAATAAACTTCTTGACCAATAGAGAGTATATCAAAATAACACTGGACAGAATCAAGTGAAAGTTATAAAAAATAAATATATAACCATCAAGAAGGAAGAAATTGAAAAAGAAATAAGAAGATATTATCATGAGATATTTAAAAATTGAAATACCCATTTTGACAACCTTATAGAAGATTGGAAAAAAGAATATAATTCTAAAGATTATATTAAAAAAAGGTGATACAAAGATCTAGTAGAACCAATCTTCTAAGAAAAACTATATGAAATGCTTCAAGAACTTCCCAATAATAAAGCTTCAAGAAGATCGCAAATCAACTATAAAATGCTAAAAAAACTGGATCAAGAAGAAAAAATTATCTTAGAAAGATATTTAACTGTTTTCTAAGAGGAAAGTTACTTCAATAGAATAGAAGCAAAGCTATATATACCCTATAGCAAAACGAAATAATGGGAATGTGAACTTCTCAATACAAACTGATAGTATTACTATAGATCATATAAAAATTCTTCTCTAAAATTCTTACAATCAGATTAGAAAATATCTGCAAGATTAACAATATTCTGAGAAGACATAATTAAATAGGATTATCAGAAAAAAATATAGTGAACTAATTCAAATTCTCAATAACTTTTGTGAGAAAGCAAGTGAAAATAAAAAGAAGTTATAGATACTTTTCCAAGATACACAAAAGTATATAATAATATTAACCTAAATGTATTAATTAAGGCAATGAATGGAATTAAAATACTAGTAGGCTATTTTGAAATTAAGAATTTAAGATTATATTTGAAAAATATCTAATTGAAGTAATCACAGTAGAAGATGGGATTAATCAAGAAGAAACCATCACATCACTAATGTAAAGAATATTCTATAACCCTTTATTGTGCTTGATTCAAAATAATAAATAAAAGGTTACAAAATTTCAGTAACTTAGAATCCAAAGTTAAAGAGAAACATTGGAAGAATGCTAGTGTTAAGGCATGCAATTATTGTATTAATGTATAATATAACATGAATAGCAAGATCCAAAAAAGATCTAAAAAAGATTTTGAAAAAAGCAAGAATATTTATCGAATAAATAACTTGCAGATTAATAGTAGTAAATTAGTATTAATTATTATTAACAACTCTAATCAATATTCAGAAGTTATCCAAGCAAGGGTCAACAAAGAAGTAGTTAGATAATTGATAGAGCTGAACAGACTAGATTCCTGAAGATCTGAACAAGTAATCAAAAATCAGCTATTGAGTTCAATAAACCGATGCTTAAAGAAATCAATTTGATTACCAAGTCTCTAAAGAATAAAAGGTTTATTGATAAGAAAGCACTTTATATTTTAAATAGAGTTCTAATATTCAAAATTGAATTCAGAATGTAGTATAGTATACTTTTCTGGCAAATATATAATGCTCTGATAATAGCATATGAAAAGCTATTCAAAAATAAGGCTATACTATGCCAATCCTTATCTAATAGTATAGTAAAATATCACATGATTTACAATTTAAAGAGTATTTGAATGTTACAAAAAGAAAGTCAAATAATAGGATTGTGTAATAGATTAAATGACCTAGGGTCAGCTGGAATCATAACAATTATCAGGTTAAAGCAATTATAGGTTAAATACTGGGAATCTCTTAACCTGCTTACATATAACTCACTAAACCAGGTTTTAGAAAAAGTTAACTTCATATCATAAGTACTTAAACTGATTAAAGATATGGAAATAATTTTCTATAGTTGGAAGTGAGGTGATATATTTAATTGGAGTATTGGAAATAGTCCAATTAAAAATTATCTGACAACAGATAAATACATTCTATTACTCAAACACAATAAGTTATATATATGGATTAACTTATCAACTATTGAACTAGAAAAGTATGAGACTGACAAATGTTCCAACTCTTATAAAAGACAAATAAGAGATCTATTTCAGAATAATACTTGTCAATAATAAAGGATATTAGAAAACAAATATAAGGTTTTGGAAACAAGATTGGTTAAAGTGAAGTTCAGAAGATCCAGTATTCAATCTCAAACTTTATAAAAGACAAAAATTTTGGGTAGTTACCAAGACAATAATTAATAGTAACAATTTGTTTGGAAAAGTTGATTCCAGGTAACAATTTGTTTGGAAAAGTTGATTCCAGGTAACAATAAAAGATAAATAAAATCGATTTCTTCAAATGTGACAACTCTAAGAAAAATTTAGAATCAAACCTGATGTGATGTTAGAGTTACACAAATGGATCAAGGCAGAAAACCAATGTATAGTAGAATAAAACATAGAATAAAATATATAATTTCTTATCTTAATACTAGAAAATCTATAAAAAGAGCTCAACTTTTAAAAATTACTTGTTTCAAGGTAACCCCAAAGGGAACAATAAGTAGAACAATTTATATAGATTTAGTAACAATACAATATAATAGAAGACAACTGAAAGAAGTAGAGATAGAGGACTGGAAGAAAAAGCTCATTAAAAAGAATATTTAAGAAAGTGCATATCAAACCTTCTGATTGAAATACTTAGGTATAACAAGGGGAATAATAGTGATAATACAATAACCTTTTACTCTAATAGATCTCTTATTGATCGCAGAAATGAAACCATAAATATGGGTATAGCATGAATTCAAATTGGAGAAACAGAAAAGGAAAATAAGTTCCAAGAGAAATAGCTAATTGGCCATCATCTACAAGAGTAGAACTAGTGGTGATAGTCACAATGCTACTAGTAATACCAGTTAATAGCAAGGTCAAGATTAATACTTATAGTCAAGTTTGTATCTTCAAATGAAAAACTTAGAAAGGGCAATCATAAAAAAATGCACAAAAGATGACTAAAAAAACAAAATTGATTCTTGTAGATATAAATATTGAGTATAGAAAAGAAAAAAGAATTAGATTTAAATCCTATTAAGGTCAAAGCACACTCTAATATTCAATATAATGAGAAAGCAGACATTCTAGCCAAGGAAACATTAAAGTTTCAACAATAGAAAAGCAAGATCTAGACTTATCTAAAATTATTACCAAAATCAAATAGCAAGATATAGTGCTAGATGTTTTAATAAGATAGTTTGTTAAAAAAACTAATGTCAAAATAATGATATACCAATGAATAATCCAAACCAGAATAGACAAAAAGTGGGGTTATCAAATTCAAGACCAGCACAGGCACACAGGGGACCTAGATTGTGAATAAATTAATAATAGCATATATGAAATACCTCTTTCAAAGAATCATAAAGAAAAAGCTTTCTTGTTATGATAACAGTGACAAACTATTAATGTTAACAAAGCTAGCCATAAAAAGGCTAGACTTATACAAGCAAGTGAAATGTCTCATATATAGATAGCAAAAAAAGACAATAGAATGCTTGTTAGAATATGCAATATATAAAACTCAGTGGCAAGAAGCCTGGTAGAAAGGTATGGAAGATATGATACAAGGTTTTAGCAAACTTCTAATAGATAGAAATAAGGAGTTAGAAGAAAAAGAGATAAGTCTGATAGTTGATAACAGAATGGAAAAAACATAAATAGATAAGAGAATAGCATAACTGTTGGAAAAGATCTCAAATACTGGTCAGAATATATTTAGCTTTTGTATAGACTAATTGAAAAAGACCTAATGGATAAGATAATAGACTCAAAGTGTTATGAAAAGAGAATTGATAAAGAAGCAATAAAATATATAATGAAGATGTAGAAGAAAACACATAACCACTTCATAAAAAAATTTGAACATTAGATATAAGAATGTGATAGTGTGGAAATGGATGTTAAGAATCAACAGAGATAACAAGATCAAAAGATTGACATATCAACAGAGTCAATAAAACAGAATCAAAATATCAAAAAATTGGTCATATCAAGTACCATTAAGAAAAGAAGAATTAGAAAACATGATACTTAAACAGGTTTTGTGAGATAAAATAAAGTATGTAATAAATAGTTTGATTTAATCTTTGTCAGAACTTGAAAGAGTAATCTGCAGACAATAATATTAGTAATTGTAAAGATATTTACCTCAACTTCTAACAGAGCAATAAATTACTCCTGAAGTTGTACTTAAAATGATAAAACAATTAAGATAAGTAAGTTAGTTAAAGAAAAAAAAAAACTTTTTCCTACTCATATCTAAATTTTTGAAAATTTCTTTTTATAGTAACAATCCAAAATTTACAAGAAAAAAACTTATGCTCGCAAAGAGCTACTACAACAAATATGGCATCAAGACTAAGAAAGAAGAACAGTACAGTTAATTACACTGGAGAAAGAATTATTAAGGCCATGGTAAGATCTCTAAACCACTCCTAAAAACAAAACTCATATACAAGTTCAACCATATATCATCTATCAAGAAATGCTACATGCCAATAACTGGTGCACCAGAGTAAACCAAAACAACATTACAGGAGACATAACATGCCACCGACTACAATCAATACAAAATATGTTTTGGTTGACCAAAGAAATATACAACCATATAAAAGCCCCCTTTCTAGAACCAGGAAAAAATCTTACACATGACATAATCTGGATGCTTAGAACATATAGTTTCACTTTTCACAAAGTCCAAGCAGGTGATTTCAAAACCATGAAAAGGGTAGATACTACTATCGAAGAAATAACAGATCCAGAATTCTACAGAAAAATTCGACACAACTTAAAAAAACACAACATCCTGTTCCCAAGACAATTTTTCAACAGTAAAAGAGAGAAACTGCTACACTGGTGCCAAATTATAAGAATCCACTGAAAATCAATACCAGGCCCCACC
>CAJVPT010000201.1:0-36757 GCA_910592055.1 Acaulospora colombiana
AAAGTAAATAGTAGTGAAGGATTTTTGAACTTTATTACCAATCAGTGGAGAAATTTTTTCACAATATATGCAACTATTATTCTATGAAAGCATCTTTAGATGTGGATCGCCAAATTCTAATGAAGATTTGTCAAATCTTAGTATACTGAATTTTAAGATAAAATTTATTAAATGAGGCTCACAAAAGATTAGTCACAATGATTAAACTAATAGAATGAAAATATAGAAAAGAAAAAATTACTCCAAATCTTTATCTTTCATTACATTTATATAAATATGCATGTAATTATGGACCATTGCATACATTTTGATACTTTTCATTTGAAAGAATAAATGGTATATTAGGTAGATTTTTTAAACAAATTTAACACTCATAAATAGAATTCTAACAAATTTTTAATCTAGGTTTATTGCTTAATAGTCACCAAAATATTGAATCTGAATTAATGCAAAGATTGATAAATAATCGTTAAATTATTAATCTAATCATGTTCTATTCTAATAACCAGGTGTTTGAAATTTTAAATAATTGATCAAATATTGGCTCAATTTCTGAACTAGATCAGTTTTCAATTGACAAGTTATATCGATTTTTAAATAACACAATAATATTTACAAAACAATAATCAATGGATCCGAACATTTTTCAGGTGAACTCTTGCATTCGAAAAGACCAAATTTAGAGGTATCTGCCAAAATATTAGATCTATTAGTCAAATACTATAAGGCATCTTATAAAATCATAGACTTTCAGATGTCATTTACGAAAGATAATAAAAATTTGATAATTATTTAGAATAGAGCAAATCAATATAGTAGATGCTAAATCAGAAGTGAAATATTTGATTCTGTTATATCTTCACAAACTACAGTATTAAGGACTTATTTATATTAGCTAGATTTATAAATCACGATGGAAGTGTCGATTATATCTGAGACAAGTTCAATTTTTCTTTAAATATTCAATAAACGTTTCAAATAATGTTATTAAACATCGATTAGTCTTCATTCGATAGTACAAACTGGTTAATTCGACAAAAAATGGATTTTATTTTGGATCTGAAAATGATACGAATATTGAATTGTGGAGTACTGAATTTTACCCAGTTAGATGTGAATGCATAATTCCTATTCATAATATTTTTGGCCGATTTATTCCATTTAGATACAGAACCTCAAATCGGTAAGACTCTTGTGAATATTTGACTGTAATTTCTTTAAATCGTAAATATAATATATAATTAAAAATTTGACAAATGCACGAATTTTGACAAAAATTGAAATTTTGACAAATGTCTAATGATTTTTTGAGAAAAAATTTAATGAAATATATAGTAAGAATAGTGCAAATATGACAAATAATGCTGAATTATATAGTAGAAATTGATTGATAATTTAAATTATATGCCGAATTATATAGTAGAAATCGATTAACAATTTATTTATACTGAATTATTTGCTGAATTATATGGTAAAAATAGATTGACGATTTATTTATATAATTAATATGCTGAATTAGTTGTTTTTTGATGAATGTTACATGAGTGGCATTATATCGAATAAATATTTTTTGACTAGTGTAGTGTAGATTTACATCTTTCTAGATATTAGAAGAAATTTGACAATATAGTAATTCCAACTGGTAAACCGGTCAAAACTCAAAATTTGCAAGACTCGAGAGGATGTCAGGAACTTAAGAGTAACAGCTAGAGATTATCAGTAACAATACATCAGCAATATATAAACAACTAGTACATAATGCGAACATGAATACATACCTTTAGACAATAGAAACATAACAACAGATTATATGATGTATCTCTAAACAGATAAACAAGCTTAACACGTATTCTAGCTAATCACAAAACATGTTCCTCATATCCAGTTTATCCCTTAACAAATCCAGCACACATGTTACTAAAATCAATAAATAAATAGATAAACAACCTGTAACTCATGTTTACACTACAATTGATCGACTAGTACAACAGATAGATTAGAAAATCCCAATAATACTATCTGAATAAGTAAATAAATAAATAGAATTAATCTGCGAAGTGTGACTCATTCAATAATCACATAACATAACTAATATAAATAGGGCACAATGTATTCTTTATATTGTAAATAAAAGGGAGGAGGATATCTTGAATATCTTAATTAAGCTTTCAAGAAAGTACAATGAAATCTCAGAACTATGGGCATCCCAACAATTGATAAGACAAAAAGAAAAAAATCCAAAAAAAGGAACAACTCCTGCACTAGAAACTTTTACTATCATAGATAGTATTATTGCTAATATCCTAGGAATAAACAAAGCAACATTCTATAAGAAATAGATCCTTACTCAACATATTTTATATCTTTGATAACAAGGAAAAGGAAAAGAAGAAGATCCTCTATAGCCTTATATAGAAGACAAATTTATAGAAATTATCAAGAATACAAGTGATTCATAGGAACTGAAAAGTCAACCAATAGAGATCATAGAACATATAGATACTGAATCAATAATAGATAATGAAATAATAATAACTAGTGATCATGAATAAAAAGAGGTCAAAATACAAAAGCTTCAAGAGAAAATAAAAAACAATAATATCAATGATTATAACTCATATGATACGAGAAATAAGAATTTTACCTCATCAACAAATCCATATTTTATAGGAAGAGAAGGAATATATAGACTTGGTACCATAACAGTTAATATTTCAGGAGAAACAAAAAAAGAAGTCAAGGCCTATCTAAGTAATACTCTGAAACTACCACAGAGAGAAAGACACACACCTCTTAAAGATAGAATTTATCAATAGAAATAAATAGTTGACCTTTTGGGTACAAGAAGAAGAGAATGTCCTAAAATGCATAGAAGAGATAAACCATAAAGAGGACAATTTTACTATCCAACAAATAACTTCTTATACTCTACCTTCTGTCTACACGACTAAAAGAAAGAAAAACAGAAAAATTTTTCAGGAATTCAAAGGGAAAAATAGATCTGATATATAGTATGTCAGCCTAATAGATCTAGATCAGAAGGTTTCCAGAAGTTATATAGTTGAACATCTCAAGAAATATGGAACAGTTCAAAACATCCATATCTATAAGGCCAAGATGAAGACTAGGACCAAGGCCTATTTCAAGCTTCATAAACATATTAAATAGGATCTTGCAAAAGCATGGACAACACCTATAGGAATTGAAACATCCAGAGCCATCTTCACTAAATCAGGGTTAACTGATGAAGAGATAAATGCTACTCTAATCAAGAGAAATATCAACTCAGCTAGACTGTTGGATACAAACAGAATATATACTAACTTGATAGCAAAAGCTTTACATGATACCTAGGCAAAAGCATGCTATACTTCCAAAAACCCTTATACATTAAAAAAATAGAACTTTACAGTTGTCTGTTTCACAACAAGAGAGAATAGGGACAGGGCATACAAACAACATATTTTTTTACAAGGTTTAAGACTATCCTAGAGTATGAAGAATCCCAGCAATAGAGAAAATACTAGCCCTATAAGTGAAGAAAGAAAATCACATTATCAAAGATCTCAAAAAACCAACATATATAATAAGTCGACTTCAGATTCACTATCAGGCTATGAGTTCACAAGATTCTCTTCTTTCTCTTCTTATCATCATCCCTACACTATAAAACCTATATGCTCCAGAAACCAAAGACAAACAAAACAAAATAATAATAATAGAGTAAGGCAGAAGAATAATAAAACAACTAGATATCCTACTACAGGTAGTAATAGAGAGCCAATAAAAAGACAAAGGACTCACCAGCAGAATAGTAGCAAAGAGGATACTAGATCAAAGGCAGAAGACAACCAAGATTCTCTGTAGCTTATATTGATCAACCTTAAAAAATTGAGTGGTAGAATAAATAGACTCGAAGGACAAATAACCTCAAACAAGATAAATAAAGGTAGAAGAGAGGCCAATCACTTCTAATATGGTATAACAGACAATCCAAAGAAAAAAGAAGTGAACATGCCCACTTCATCCTCAATAGCAACTAACAACAAGGGTAGAGAACAAACACAAGAAAAAGAAGTTTCATTAGAACAATATAACAATTTAGATCTATCAACATTCTTACAAAAGGAATGCGATATTTTTCTTAATAAAAAAAGGAAAAACATAATAATAGAAAAGGAATAGAAAGAAATGGGAGACATACAAAAAAGGATAATTAGGATTGGAATATACAATATCAGAGATATCACTGATAAGACAAATCAAAAAAGTCTAATTAAAAAAATTACAAAACAAGAGATAGATATAATGGATTTATGTAAAACAAAACTTATCCAAGCTAATGCCAAATAGACTTTTGATAAACAAAGAGCCTATAAACACTTCCATAGCATCAATACTGACACATCCTTTGGAGCAGGAGTTAGTTTCCTTATCAAAAGAAACCTAGAGAAAAAGGTGATATCAATCGAAGAAGAAAACAAATATATTATAGCTGCCAACTTGTTGATGAAAAAGTAAAAAATCTATATTATATAGAATTATATTTTATCAGATAAACAAGGATGCAAAAAAGTACAGGAGAAAATAACTAGCCTTAGAAAACAAAACATAGAAAAGGCTTTCACACAATTATAATGAAAGACTTTAATACTGCTTACAACCCATTGGAAAATAGAACCTCATCTTCCAAAGCAAATTCAAATCCTCTTGGTATCCTAAAATCCCACTGTTTTATTTTCTTGATTAGTGGGGTTTATAGATACACAAGCCATATGGGAGGAAAAAACAAGACTCCCATAAGATGGGATGCAACAAATAAAAGTAGAATTGACTATATTTGGATATCACAAAGCTTATCAAAATATTCAATATTATGATTTGATAATGAAGAGATAAAAGAAGTCATGGGAAGTAACCATATCATGATTTTTATAACTTTATATGACAACAATCTTTTTATATGAAGTAACACTATAAAGTCTTCTAAATAACAATTAAGAAGAATAGATATTAAGAAAACATCTCCAGAACAATGACAGATCTTTCATTAAAACTTAGATTACAAGTTCAAGACAACATTGAAATTCCTACTTAAAGAAGAATCCAATAAAAATAAAAGGAAAAATCAAGTAAACAAGATCTGGAAAATCTTCGAAGAACAAATCTGCAAAACAGTCTTCAACAAGCTCACAGCCAAGAAACCAATATACATAAAGAAAAACCTAAATATAGATATAGTTTCTAGTTTAATATATACAGAAAAGTCCTACAGCTGAAAGAGCTCTTCAAGAAGACTAAAGCATCAAGAGAAATAGTCAAACTATAGACCCTCAGTTTGGCAATAGAAAAACACAATACAACATATAGCCCTAACCATCAGATTGAAAACCATTGTATCCAATATAGCATCTTCAATATGCCCTGGTTATTATTGAAAAGAATATCCAGAATGCAATAGAGAAATTGAAATTTATTAGTCAAAAGATTGAAGCCAAGAAAACAAGAGATGCAATCAAGGTTGCTTTAAAACAATGATGTGATGTCCTAAAATTCAATCAGAGAAAAATGATAAGCTCCCTAACAAACAGAACAAAAAGCAAAATAGTGCTGGACAGAGTTAAGGTCACATAAGATGGTATAGAATATATAATAATCAAAACTAGTAAAATAGAGAAAGAACTAAAATGATATTACCTAGAAGTATTTAAAAAAAGAAATGCTAACTTCAATAGCTTTACAAAAAACTGGAAAAAGAAAGTATAGACCCAAGAATTATATCAAGGAACTATCGTATAAAGATCTTCTCAAGCCAATCTTACAAGTGGAATAAGGTGAAATACTTCAAATACTTTCAAACAACAAGGCACTATAATGGTCACAAATTAGCTACAAACTGCTTAAGAAACTGAGTCAGGAGGGAAAAGAAATCCTGAGAAGAATGTTAAATAACTTCTTGAGATGGGAGGTAACCCTCACTTGTTGGAACAGAGCCATATATACTCCATAGTCAAACTAAAACCATGGGAGTGTGAGCTAATAAACACAAGATCAATAGTTCTATTGGAAGTCACAAAAAAGTGTTTCACAAAAATCCTTACTAATAGAATGGGAAATATCTGTAAAGTCAATAACATTTTCAAAGGTCCCAACTTCATGGTCTCCCTGGAGAAAGTACATCAGAACCAATCCAAATCCTTAACAATATCTGCAAAAATATAAGAGAAAATAAAAAAAACTGTGGATACTTTTTCAAAATACTGCTAAAGCCTATAACACAATTAGTCTGGACATGCTAATCAAAGTAATGAAAAGGATCAAAATATCAAAAGGTTTTATCAAGATCATGCTAAGCCTATTTCAAGACAGAGAATTTCAAATCATCTTTAAAAATGACCTTATAGAACCCATAAAAACAGGGGATGGTACTGATCAAGGGGAAACCATTTTATCACTGTTATAGTGAATATTCTATGATCCTTTACTCTGTAAGATTCAGAATGACAAAGAAAGGGAATACAAAATGTCAGTCACCTAGAATCCAGATCTCAAAGGACAAATCACAAGAAGACCAAAATTAAGACACATGGCTATAGCCTTTATGGATAATATGACATGAATAGCAAAATCCAAAAAGGATATAGAAGAAATTCTTGAAACTACAAGAATATTCTACAAAGCCAATGATTCCTAAATCAATAGTAATAAATCAGTCCTAATTACTATTAACAATTCTAATTGCTATCCAAAAGAAGTTTAGGTCAGTATAGAAAAAGAAGTAGTAAAGGACTCAGCAGGGCAGAATATACAAGATTTCTAGGAATTTGAACTGGCAATCAAAAAACTGCAGTTGAACTCAAAGAGAGTGTGCTAAAAGAGATTAACATAGTGACCAGAACTCTTAAAAACAAGAAATTAACAGATAAACAAACCCTGTATATTCTAAACAAGGTATTAATTTCAAGGATAGAATTTAGGATGCAGTATAGTATACTATTCTGAAAAATATGTAACACTCTAATGGCAGTATATAAAAAGCTCTTAAAAACAAAAGTACACTATATAGATCTATATCTAATAGTGTAATACATTACACAAAGATTTATAACTTGAAAAGCATCTGGATGCTTCAATGAGAAAGTCAAATATCAGGATTGTGTAATAAACTAAATGATTCTGGTTCCACAGAAATCACAACAATTATCTGACTTAAACAAGCACAGATAAAGAATTGGAAACCACTTAGCCTATTAACATGCAGCTCTTTAAATCATCTATCAGATAAAGAAAACTTTACACTCCAAGTAATGAAGTTGGCTAAAGACATAAAAATACTTTTCACAGTTGGAAATGGCAAGAAATCTTCGAATAGAGCAAGAGAAATAGTTTAATTAAAAAACACCTTATATTAGAAGAATATAGAAAAGCAATACTATTATTAAGAAACAATAAACTGCTGTATATAGACCAGCTAATCAATCAAGCTACTAAAGAAATTAGTGATTAGTGAATACTCCAACTACTTTAGAACACCAGTAAAGGTCAAATTCCTGAATGGTTTCAAGCTTTAATCAAAACTCTTTCAAGTAATAGAATAGATCAACTTATAAGTATGTGGAAAAGAGATTGGATAAAGTGGAAATCAGAATATGTTGCAATTAATCCAGACTGTGACAAATAACAAAAACTATGGATAATTATAAAGAAAACTGGATATTACATAATCTGGGAAAAACTACAATAGACAAAAGTAAGACACAAAGTCAACGTCAAACACTTCAACTGCTGTAGTAATGATAATACTCAAATGGCAATATTAATAAGGTGCCCAGGATACCCAGAGAATACAAAACAAGAAGGGGATGTATATTAGAAAAAGATATGAAAGATATATATAAAATTTCATATCTTAATACAAGAAAGTCAATCAGAAGAGCTCAAGAACTAACAATCCCCTACTCCAAGACATCACTAGAAGGAATAATGAAAAAGGTTACTAATATGGATCCAAATCCTCAAACCTTAGTTCTAATCAATATAGTAAATTGAGTAGATATTGAAAGATGGAAAGAGGTCATTATTAGAGACAATGTTATAGAAAGAGTATATCAGGACCACCTAATAGAAATACTTCAACATAACCTGAGATCCAATGTTAAGAAACTAATCTTCTACTTCAATGGATTATTCAGTAATTATAGAAAGAAAATGAAAATGGGAGCAGCATGGATCCAGATAGGAAATATGGATATAAAAAGCAGATTTCAGATAGGAGTAAACAGTTGGCTTTTCTCAACACATGCAGAATTTGTAGCAATTGTCACAATAATTCTGGTAGTTCCAATGGATAGTGATGTGAAAATCTATACAGATAGTTAGGCTTGTATATCCAAGTGGAAAACAATAGAAAGAGAAGATCCAAAGCAAACTCACAAAAGATGGTTAAAGAAAAAAACTGTTTCCTGTGAATACAAATGTTAGAATTGATAAAGAAAAAAACCATAAATCTGCAACTTATCAAGGTTAAGGCACATTTCAATGATCCCTACAATAAAGAAGCAGATGCCCTAGCCAAAGAAGCTTTGAAACTCTTAGCAATAAAATGGAAAGAGTTGACCTTATACAAGATTATTACAAAAATTAGATGGCAAGAAAAGATGCTAGATGATCCAATAAGACAGTTTGTTAAAAAATTAAATAATAAAACAATTGCCTTCCAGTGGACACAACAAAGCAGAACCAAAAAAAGATAGAGTCATCAAATTATAGAACAGCAAGATTATATTTGAGACCTTGTATAGAAAGAATGAAAGAAGAATACACCTGGAATACTTCCTTTAAACAATCATAGTGAAAAAGCTTCCTCATAAAGCTAATGAATGATGAGCTATCAATTCTAAACAAGTTGGCAACTAGAAGGCCTGACCTTTACAAACAAGTGAAGTATATTGCATGCAATTAGCAAAGTGAAACTTTCAAACATTTACTAGAGTGTCCAGCATATAAAAAACAATTACAGGAAGTATGGAATAAAGGACAAGATAGGATCCTTAGAGACTTCAGAGGGCTCTTACAAGAGAAAAAAAAAGAAGCAGAAGAAAAACATGCAAGATTGATTATTCATGATGAAAAAAAAATGGCCAAGATAGATAAATGGATCTCCAAACTGATAAAACAGATCTCAAAAACCAGTCAGGACACTCTAAGCTTTTGTACAGGGCTAGTAAGAAGAGATCTAATTCTAAAAATGGTAGATCTGAAATGCTATGGAAAAAGAATTGATAATAAGGCAAGAAGATGAATGTTAAAAATACAAAGAAAAGTGTGCAACCAAATAAGGAAAAAATTTTGGAACAAAAGATGTAAGAAGATAATTGAATGGGAATATTTACAGGGGATTTACAGAGTAGAAAAAATTAACTGATCCTTAGGCACACACAACTTAAAACTATCTGTCCTCAAAAGTAAAGATCTTTTACCAGAGGAAGGAACTCAAGAAAATGAAAGTCTGAAAGAAATTCTACTCAAAGGTATCACTTATGGAATAAAGTGATTGGGTTTTAAGCTTAGTCAAAACAACATATAGTGATCTGCAGTGATAATCTACAGACAATGAAGTTAAAGGTTGAAAGAGTATTTACCTGAACCATTAATGGAATAATAAATCACTTCCAAAGTTGCACATAGAGTTTTGGTATATTAAGACAAAACAGTAACAAGTGAGTTAGGTAAAGTCTTAGTTTTAGCAAATCATTTAAAATGTACAGTATACAAATGTTTAATAAAATATATGTATTTAGCCTGACCTAGGGTTTATAAAAAAAAAAAAAAATTAATTAAGGATTTAAAAATTGATAAAGTTAAAATTTATAATAAAAATATAGTAAGTGAACTCAAACTTTTGAAAGTAACTATATATTTTTTAATTATCTTTTAATATTATATTATTATTATTAAAAATATATTATATAATTATAATTAGTAAAAACTTAGTTAAATTTTAAAAACTAATATATTTTATATTAATCAATTAAGAAATATATTATGCAAAAAATTCAAAATCAAACTAAAATAAATAAAATTTTTTAGAAAATTATAAAAGAAAAACTTTAAAAAAATTCAAAATAATTGATAAACAAAAAAAAAAAACAAATTTTTTACTATAATAAATCTCTATAAATAACTTATTTTAAAAATAAAAGATTTTTTAAATACTTTATAATTAATTTTTTTTTCTTTAAAAACTTTATTTTTATTGATAATAAGATATTTTTCTAATTTATTTAATTATTAAAAATCAAATTTTTAATAAAAAAAATAATAATAAATTTTTAAAATATTATTTAAGTTTTAAAGAAAATATTAAAACTTTATTAATAAAAGAATAAAAAAATATTAGGCAAATATTTTATATATAATCAAAAAATTATGGATGCTATAACCTGAATTGCAAATTAAAGAAAGACTTGAAAAGTATTTTGAAAAAAGTAAAAAAGTTTTATATAACAAATGACTTATAAATTAATATAACAAAGTCAATTCTCTTCACTATTAATTGAAATTCTCAAGACTTTGAAATGGGTCAAATAGGAATAGATAATATTATAGTTCATGAAATTAACAAGAAAGATTTCTTGATATCTGAATGAAATCAAATAGAAGAATTAGGATATGATTAGTTTAATAAAATCAGAAATCAGAATAATAGTCTAGATAATAACTAAGAAGAAGTTGATAGAAAAATATGTACAATATGTTATCCATAGAGTTTTTAATTTCAAGAATAAAATATAGAATATAATATATGCACCTGAATAAGAAGATATATAATGATCTCACAGCTATATTTTAAAAGATTTTCAAGAACAAAGTCTTAATCTACAAACAATTTCAAACAGTTGTATCAATAATAAAGAAACATATGATTTCTAAAGTATCTAGAAAATACAATTAAAAAACTATATATTAACACTATTTTATCAACTCAATAATATTAAGGTCTTTGGTATGATCATCATAATCTGATTGAAACAGAGTCAGGTTAAAGACTTGAAACTTGTAAACATCTTTGATAATCCTGTAGACTCATATAAGCAGGTAAAAGATAACCTTATAGTTGCAACATTGATTCTGACCAAAGACTTATAGATCATCTTTCAAAGCTGAAGGTAGAAAAAAACCTTTGATTATTAGAAAGGTATTCTATTTATTAAGTCAATACTATAAAATGATAGAAATTATAAAAAAGCCATTTTATTACTATGTAAGCATAAGATCATATTTTTAGATCAAATTATAAACACAATCACAATAACACTCAAGAAATAGAAAGTAATCCAGATTCTTTATAACAAATGCAAAAAACCAGTCCTTTTCTAATACAAAAAAATTTAAAAGTGATAGAGAACCAAGACCCCTTAAAAAAGTTACTACATAAACTAAATTAGATAGTCAAATGAGTACAAGGAATTTGATATTTTGTTGCTGCTGCATCTTGTATTTATTTCTAAAACACTGGTACAAGTAATATGATATATGTTTCGAAGAAACAGAAACAGATCAAAGCTAATGGTGGGTAAATTGATTAAAGGAAGGGAACAAAAACCAAAGAACCTTTTACTTGGCAAATCTATAAAGTTATCTTCAATAGAAAATCCTGAACTAATACTTGTAGGCCAGCCTTCGTAAAAGTGCAACTAGCTGCTATTGATAAAGTTTGATATTGCCTTCAGTAGAAAATCCTGGACTAATATATTAAATTTTATCGATAAAATGCCAGGCAAGTTAAATCTGCTACATTGCTATTATTGCCTCCAGTAGGAAACCCTGGACTAAAACAGGGCTCTCGAAAACATTTAAATAGGCATTTGTATAGTTGCAAGCTGAATTGTTGACAATTTAACTTGCAGCTAGGCTTTCAGTTCCCTGTTACATTAGCAAGTTATACATATGTATATATAACTAATACCTTTTTTTTAAATATATATATAAATTTATACTACTGTCCTGCATTTTCTTGTATCATTGAAAAATGATAATCCTGAAGAGTATGTTACCTACTTGCAAAGTTCTTCCATTAAATTAACAAATGTTTACCTGATTATGTTTGATCCTAATATTGATTCATTTTCAAATATAAATATATTGAAATATATATACTTGCTATATACTGTATATTTTATTAATGTTAATAAAAAAATAGAAAAATTGATAAAGAGAATTTGTAAGTGTCCCGAGATTTTGTCATGCTGATGATATAGAAATTACAGCTGCTTTGAAAACAGACACCAACAATTTGAAAAAAATAAATAAAAATACATAAAAATTTTGTAAGTTCAAATAGTTTTAATAATAAAAAATCTAGTTAACACCTTTATATTCCAGGTAAGGGAGAACCTAATAACACAAAAAGACTTTGCTATATCCATGAAGTAAAAATGATATTTCTTGAATCCTTGCCTGGATATAATGAAAAAAAAATCAAAGGAAAGTGGATGTATAAAAAAATAAATTCACAGTCTTCACATATACAAACTATCGATGCTGTTTCCTGCCTGCTGAATATAATAAAAAAAAAATGACAAAATTATAATTCATGACAAAAATTCAGGTAAGGTGATGCTTGTTGTATATCATAATCAAATTGGATCCAAAGTTTTAAATATTATGCAAGGTACAATACTAAAAATGTTCCAACTATGAAGAAGAGTTGCCCAATCTAATAATATATCAAAACTTAATCAAGAAGCATTGGCAGTTACGAGGTTTATAAAATTCATATATATTTAATTTCATACTTAAGCAGTACTGACAACAAGTTTTAAATACCTGTTAACAAGAGAATGTTGAATTTTTACACATGTTTTCAATATACTGAAAGAGTTACGAGAAACAAGTCAGCAGTATCTGTATGAAGAAAAAGTTGTTATAATGAATAGCCTCCTGTTTAACTATGCAATAGGTATTTTTTTTGCTGATGTGACTTTGAGTATACAGCAAAAAAATGCTGAGCATGAACTTTCAAGATTAGATGAAAACAAATATGAAGCAGTTGAAAAAGATATTTTAGTTTTTATGACAAAAAGAAAATCAAACTTAACCATCCCTTGAGTCTTTATAAAGCATATGCATCCTGGAAATACAATAAATTTACCTATATTGATATAAATTTCCTGGACTATACAATTGCAGCCAGCTGCCTGAGAGGAATTTGCTCCAAAAGTGATTTAGAATTTACTTGCTGAGAAAGAGATTTCAATGAAGGCAACTTTTATATGACTAAATAGAAAATAAAAGTAGAGATAACAGATATTTTTATAAAACAATAAAAAAGTTTGGAATATAAAATACTAAGTTTTTATTTAAATTTTTATACAAGGCAATACTTTTTTTTACTGGCCAGAATATGAGTTACATAACACAACTGTTTTGCCAAAGAAAAATATAACTAGTGATTTATTACAAAACCTGGTAAAAAAAATAGTAACAGTAATTAAAAAATGAAAAGAAGGAATCAAAAAAGAAAAATATATGAAGTATTGGTAAGAGCAATTGCAATAAGATTCCTCTGCTTTGCTAGTATTAGAAGAATCGATAAAAAAAAATCAAGACAGTAGCAGTACTACAAAAAATTTAAATTATACAGGTATATATTTTAATTTAGAAAAAAATAGTCGTGAATGACTTAGATAGGTAAAAATAAATAATAATAATAATAATAATAATAATAATAATAAAACATGATTAAAAAAAATATTGGATTAACTGAATGGATACAGATCAAATAAAAATAAATCTATTCAGATACAGATTAAATCAAATAAAAACTGATCTGATCCGATTTGATCTGTTGCAATCCCTAATCTGTGCACATAGTTGAAGCACCTATGCCAAACAGAAACCATTCAAGAGTACTCTATCCAGTTTAGAAATATAGTAAGCCAAATTGATACCATGGAATAATTGAATCAAGTTGCCTATTTTATTGATGGACTAAAGCCTGCAACATGCATAGAAGTGAGTTACCAAGCTTCCAAACATTGGATGATATATAAAAATTAGCAATCAGGTATGACACTACTATGTTTGGAGTTGGGAAGTCTACCAATAGAAGAAACATTGCAAGAAGACCACCAGTTAACAACAACTACTATAGAGGGAACCACTCTGCTAAATTGAATCAAGCTAAAACTAAATGATATAATCACAATTATAATAACTACACTCAACACTCTAGAAGAAACAACAACACTAAAAGAAGAAATATTACCTGCTACAACTGTAGGAAGGAAGGACATATCACTCATAAATGTAAAAACCCACCAAAAGCCAAAATGAACAATATTGAAAATATCTGATGTACTTCAAATGCTGAATTCATTCAAATAGAAGAAAGCAAGGAGCAGTTGCTATGTTTCAATGGAAAAATTAATGGACATAAAGTCTGAATCCTCTTGGATAGTAAAGCATCAAAGAATTTTATTGATAAAAAGTTTGCTGCAAGGCAACAGCTGTCACAAAAAAATATTACTCCATTCATTGTAGAACTTGTAAATGGAAAAAAGAAGAAAGTCACTACTGAAGTAAATATCAAGCAACTATAATTGGATACCTACTGCACCACTGGAATCTCTGCTCACTTGCAAAGATATAATATCATACTTGGGAAGTTCTAGTTGATTATACCAATCCTAATATCAATTGGAGAATCAACACTTTTATCTTTTAATATGGATCATGCACTATCACTATCAATTCTAGTTTATGCAGATCTAAGCAAGAACCTGAGTGCCAATCTCTTTTTATTTCCAGACATTAATTTGCAAGAATTCTATTTACTGAAGAATTATTGACTATCTATGTCACTACTGCTGAGGAAGTCACACTCAAGAAAATCAAGTTTGCTACTGAAGAAGCTGCTATCATTAAGAAATTTACTAATATATTTCCTTCTGAATTGTCAAATAAGTTGCTATCCCAAAGAACCATTGATTATTCCATAGATTTACTGCCTAAAGCTAAATCACCCTCCAAACCTACCTACTGCTTCTTATATGTGAAGATAGACAAACTCAAGAAACAACTTACTGATCTCCTTACCAATGGATTCATTAGATCCAGCATCTCTCCATTTGGTGCCCCTATACTTTTTATGCATAAAAAGGAAGGAACATTGCATCTCTGCATAGATTACAGAGCCTTAAATAAGGTTACTATCAAGAATTAGTATTCACTACTGTGTATAGAGAAATTAATAGATTGAATAGTTGATATCAAATATTTTTTCAAGATTAACCTCTACTCTGATTACCATCAAATTTATATCAAAGAAGAAAATATTCACAAGACTGCTTTTAGAACCTGCTATGAATACTATGAATTCTTAGTTCACCCCTTTGAATTGATCAATGCTCCTGCCACCTTCATGACTTTGATAAATGATATCTTTCACCTATACCTGGATAACTTTGTAATTGTGTATCTAGATGACATTTTGATTTACAGCAAGACAAAAACTGAGCACCTACAATATCTGAGAACTGTATTGACAACCCTACAAAAATATCATCTGTATGCTAAAGTTAGCAAATGTGAACTTTTCCAATAATGTGTAGAATATATAGGACATTTCATCTCTAATCAAGGAATAGCTGTTGACCTGTGCAAAGTAGAAGTCATAAACAACTGACCCACATCTATCAAAGCTTCGGAAGTTAGATTTATTGCAAGTTTGTATTTAAATTTTTTGCAATAGCTATACTCC
This sequence comes from Acaulospora colombiana, assembly GCA_910592055.1. Taxonomy (NCBI): domain Eukaryota; kingdom Fungi; phylum Glomeromycota; class Glomeromycetes; order Diversisporales; family Acaulosporaceae; genus Acaulospora; species Acaulospora colombiana. Next base: position 15,764 of record CAJVPT010000201.1, read on the forward strand.
TCACTACTCTCTTTCATAAAGATAAAGCCTTTGAATGGATCAATGAAACCCACAATGTCTTTGACATCTTAAAGAAGAAGCTAACTATTATATCTGTTCTCCTATTGCCTGATCCTACCAAACCATTCATTGTAACAACCGATGCCTCAGACTTTGCAATTGGAGCTGTCTTGATACAAGACCAAGGAAATAAAGAACAACCAGTCATCTATGAATCTAGAAAACTATCTCTTGCTAAGTAAAATTATGCTATTCATGAGAATAAACTTCTAGCCATTGTGTATACTATTAGAACTTGAAGAATGTATTTAGAAAGACAACAGTTCACTATTATCACTGACCATGTCTCATTAGAATATATAAAAATCCAATCCAACTTGTTAAGAAAACAAGCCCACTGGTTAGAAACCCTTCAAAGTCACAACTTCACAGTTAAATATTAGTCTAGGAAAACAAATGTTGTAGCTAATGCCTTGTCAAAACAACCATACCTTGTCTCCATCACTACTCTCTTTATCACCCTTGCCAATTATCAAACTTTTCTGCAAGCATATCCATAAGACAAGTATTTTGCTACCATTTTTGATATATTGCAACACCCTAAGCAAGCTAAGGAATAGAAAAGAAATCATGCCAAACACTTTATCTGGGAGAACCAAAAAATATATCTTTGTGAAGAACACCATCTAGCTATCCCTGTTAACAAATACATTCATATTTACATTCTTAGAGAGCACTATAACATAGAAGCCATTAAATATTTGGGAATTAACAAGACTACTGAGAACATCATGAAAACCTTTTACTGGGAAAAGACATTCATAAATATATTCAGACTTGTGACACCTGCCAAAGAAACAAAGCTAGTAATCAACAATCTCCTAGACTCTTTCGACCATTGCCAATACCTACCAAGTGATGGGAAGAAATTATCATAGATTTTATTATACAATTGCCTTTAACAAGACAAGGATATGATGCTATTGTTGTGTTTGTAGACTGCCTTTCTAAGCAAGTGCACTTTCAACCTATGCATACATCTGTCACAGCACCAGAAGTTATCAATATCTTCTTCAATACTATTTTTAAAAACCATGAGTTACCAAGAGCTATTATATCAAATTAAGATATAAGGTTCACTAATCAATTTTGACAAGCTATATTCAAACACTTAGGAATTAAGACTACCATGTCTACTACCTTTCATCCTCAAACAGATAGGTAAACTGAGCAAATTAACAGAACCTTAGAAGAAATACTTAGAGCCTACTCCACCTATAAATAAGATCAATGGAATGAATACCTCTTACTCACTAAATTCACATATAACAACTCAAAGCAAGCCTCTACTAGATTCATATCCTTTAAATTAGACTGTGGACAATTTTCAATTCTCCCGATTACTATGACAACAATTGCAACAATCAATATATCTGCTATAGATGATTTTTTACACTACTGGAATATTATAATTAAGTTAGTCAAGGATATATTCAGATATGACAAATGAAGTATACTAATGAACACTGTCACCATCTCATATTAAAACTAGGAGATCAAGTTTTACTCAACATAAAAAATACCAACTCACCTATAGATTGATACTAACCCATTAAGAAATTAATATCAAGATATGCTGAACTTTACACTATCTGTGAAATAATCTTCCAAACGCATACAAATTGGATTTATTATTTAGCATAAAAATTCACTCCATATTTTATATCTTTATGTTGAAACCATATCAACCATCCCTTAATAATTTTCTTTAAGAAATTTTACTATCACCAGTCATCTACTTTGATAATTAACAAGAGAAATATGAAGTGGAAGCTATTCTGGACAAAAGAACCATCCATAAGAAAATTTAATACCTAATCAAATAGGTAGGATACTCCTTTATAATATTACCTAGATCTTTAAGAATAAATTAATCAATGCAATGCAATTAGTGAAAGAATTTGAAGAGATGAGGATGTCTCACTCTTATGATAGGAAAAATGTAACAATCTGAGTCTATCACTTCATTTTCACTGAAACTGCCAAGATTGGTGAGCTGATATTATGATATTGAGATGAAATCACAATTGCATTACATAAATTATTTGGACTTGTTCACTATAAATAATAATTGATTATCAGACTATGGTGAATAAGGTATCAATTATTTCTTTTTATTTTATTTTATTTCATTTTCCATTTATGATTAGTTGTATATTACATAAGTTGTCTGAATAATAAGTCATATAATTAATGTATTTTTAGTCACATTTATTTTATATTTATTTTGTGTTACTTTAAAATGTATAAAAAGGTTGATTCTTAACCTTAATAGAAATAACTCTTTTGTGCATTAAACTTATTGTCTAAGAATTTACTAACTCTGATATATCCATTTCAGGTCTTTTACAAGAAGATAGAGACAAAAATTAAATATTACTTTCTAGGAAACATTAAAATTTTTAAATTAATAATTATAAAAAAACTATTCATAATTATTCTTCATTATTTAAATTATTGATTTATAATATTTCTTGACTTACGTTCCTATTAAAGTGAAGAGTTATAAATTTTGTCTTTCAAATAGAGATATAAATGATCTGTAAAATTTTATATGCTAAATACTTTAGAAACCCATCATTAACTTTCACTAGATAATAAGTTTTCTCAGATAGTACATAAGAAGGAAATTAAGATCAAGAATGGATATGTTTCTTAGATGGTCAGGAAAAAAAAAGATATTCCAATCAGTTATTTTATATTGAGAAAAGATCTTGAAAAGCAGGTCTTTAGAGGAAGCTGAAAATTTTTTTTTCAATTTTTTTCTTTTTATTTTCTTGTTATCTATTTAAACATTTTTGAATATTTTTTTTCTCTTTTTTTTAACATATCCTTTTGTAGTTTCCTATATTCTAATGGCTTGGTAAGACATAGGATAATGACAACCTATTGACAATAATATAATGAACCAGAAGAGTTTTCATCCAAAAATACTATAGAATAAAATATTGTCTTCAAAGTTGAACTTAAAGACTTTTATACTTATGATGAGTTAGTTAAATTAAAATAATAGTTTAACTATTATATGTATTATGCTGCTTGAATAAAAATATACTTATGTTTTCAATTGATTAATAAATCAATAATCTAGCTTGGCTATAGGTAGTCAAAAAAAAAATATAAAAAAAAAAATATTTAATAATAATAAAACTTTAAAATATATATATATATATAATTTTTTAAAGAAAAAAAAATTATTAAGATATAATATAATATATATAAATTTTATAATTTTTAATTATATAATTGATTTAAAAATTATCAAAGTTGAAATTTATATTAAAAATATAACAAGTAAATTCAAATTTTTGAAAATAATTATATATATTCTTTTATATAAATTCATTAAATTATTTTATGCATTAAACTATTGCTTTAAAGTTTATTGATTCTAATATATATATTTCAAGTTTTTTACACAAATTCATTAAACTATTTTGTGTATTAAACTATTGTCTTAAATTTTACTAACTATAATATATATATTTTAAGTCTTTTATATAAATCTATCAAATTATTTTATGCCTTAAACTATTGTCTTAAGGTTTACTGACCATGATATATATATTTCAAGTCTTTTACACAAATCCATCAAACTATTTTGTGCATTAAATTATTACCTTAAAATTTATTGACTCTCATATATACTGTACATTTCAAATCTTTTATATAAATCCATTAGAAAAACATAATATTGTTTCTTAAATTTGATTTAAAATATTTAATTGAAACTTACTGTAGTTTTGTTTAATCTGAACTAGTTTAAAGAACTTCATATATTTTTTTAAGTAGCATAATTCTTTAACTAATAATATATAAAGAAAGATAAATTAATTATTAAGTAAAAGTTAATATAATATTAAAAAATTTTTATTAATATCTCAATGAAGATATACTATAATAGTATGATTGTAAGTAAATAAATATATATAATATAATCAAGTTTGCTATTTTAAAAAAAATAATAATGTCTGAACTTTTGATTCCGAACTCAACAATGACTTCCGCTTCCTAGTTTAGTTACTGTCCAATAAAAATAGAAAAATAAATGCACAAATTTTATTTCAGTGTTTATTTATAAAACCAATTAAGGATAATTTAGAAACCAATATGATCTAACTAAAATTATAATTCCGATCGGACGGAAGCACTCGGTTCAAACATTCTAGCAACTAGTTCTCCTTCCTAGTTTATATTAGGAATATATGTTAGTCATTCATAATGAAATTAAAGTTATTTTCCACGTGATACCATCTGCTATGTTAACTTGCAATTAATAACTGAGGAAAGAGATTTTAAATAGAAAAAACATTATTTATTAATCATTTCAGAATATACTGTATTTGTATCGTTAAATATGTAAATCATATGTAAGTTCTGAAACCCGAATTATTTAAGTCGAGATCGGGTCGACCCTGACCCGACGGCTGGAAGCCTTACTTAAATCCCATACGGAATTTATATTCTATTTCTTCTTGGATAGTCAACGCGTCTCCACCAAACCAGTTCGCAGAACTGGAACGTTGACGAAATTTGCGTTCACGTCCCCTAAAAATTTCTAAAATTAGAACAAATTAGCTATTTCTGTTAATATAACCGGTACTCCTGTGATAATCAGAAATCTCACATACTTTCCATGTTTAATGGTTGAATCTTTCCAAAAATGATCTCGGGGTCAATTGAAGCCTGATGTATTAGTGCAACGTTAAGATTTGATTGTCGACACCATTCCGGACGTTTTGTTTCTTCCTCTTCACTACTTGAACTTTGAATATAAAAATATTTGCGATTTTAGTCAATAAATCATTTAACCAAAGAGCTCCTCCAAAGAAGAATTAGTTCGTTGCTCGTAACTACAGTTGATGTATAGGAGATAAATGTGTTCTTTTTTAAAAAGCACAACATTTCAGTATGCAAGCCACAAACGTTATTATCGCTAACTATTCCCATTAAATCAATTTATATATGGAAAATCGGCTCATTTTCCTGGGGAAACATGTTTCATCCGCGGTTTTGGGTGAAAGGTTTTTGTTGCACAGAAATTTCCATCTTAATATGTGTCAATATGATCCCACTAACGCGATTATCTGTAGTTACGAGCAACAGAATTGGTTCGATCGGGCACCTGTGCGGGAACTCATCGTCCGTCCTCGAGTTCCAATCAAATTCGGACTGGTCATTCCTCTGGTCGCATAAGAAATCGGAACTTTGTGATGGTGATTTCTGCAGAATGTTCTTATGTTCTAGTTGCGATGATGTTTTCTCAGATGGCACGTCGTCTCTTTGTCGCGCGTCAATTTCTTTTTTCTTTTGTGCAGTTTTATCGACTCGTTTTTTTTTTGAGCTGTCGTTCTCCTTTGACGACAAAAAAGAAAAGTCGTAAATGATAATGCCATTGGGAATTGTCGATCTGTGCATGGTTTCGCACCTTTTTTTTAGTTTCTGGAATAAAGTTTGCTTTCCTTTTCCACTCTTCTTCACGCAGTCTAGCATTTTGCAGTCGCTTCTGCTCTTCTTCGTGTCTTCGTTGTGAAGCAGCCAAGCGCTTTGCTTCCCATTCTTTTATTCTTTCGTATTTTTTTTCTTGCTCCTCCTGCTCCTGTCATTGACTCGTTTTAGATAATAATTTCGAAAATGTAAATCCTCACACCAAGTTATGTTTACCTTTTTCGCAGCAGCAGCCGCCAACACAAGAGATTTTATCTCGGGTTTTGACTGTGCTAGTCGTTTATGGGTTGTCTTTTTATTTGACAGATCATTCAGACCTTTGACGCAATCTCGGGAAGAGGCATTACTACTACGAAAAGAGGACAGAATGCGCGGTTCCATCTTTGGTTCGATCCTGATGGAATTTGGACCAATTAGAGTTTTTTTGCGCTCGAATTTTTTGCTTTCATGTTCACTAGTTATGACATTATTCAAATCCTTAATTTCTTCTTTGTCCTGTTCCTTTTTTTCTTGCACATCGAAACACACGACTTCATTTTGATGTTGATAGTTGAAGGAAATTTTGCTAGCATTTTCTTGATCCGCGTCATGTTCGCAATCCTCAAGTATTTTGTGTTGCGCGTCACTCCGGTGATTCGAACTGGTGCAGACAGGAGGCTTACAATGGGGGTTAATGATGATACCTGTCAAATAATTCTTTAGCCAGTCAACTTCCAGCAGACAAGTCGTAGTAAATTCTCGGATATTTTCATTGCAAACGTTTTCGATCTTTCTTTGTTCGCTTAAAAGCCAATCTCCAGTTATCTGATGGTGGTCATCAATGGGTCTTTCGGTGGTGGTGGTCATCGTCAAATCAAAATGGTAACTATTTGTTAGAACGATTTGTTATTAAACCCGCGTGGCACAATTCATTCCTTTAAAAGACGGTCTAATTTACGCGACATGATCACCATTTTAAAGTGTGATCTGCATTTTGTTTATCCACATGATAAATCAAATGTTATACATTTGTCACATGATTCGTATACGCATGTCACATGACCAAAGAATCGTCCAAAGTAGCATGCGCCAATTTTTATTTTTACGTGCGTTGACATTTAAGGGAATTTCTAAATTAATACATCATGAATTTCGATCAAATTCTTAAATATCACCGAATAAATTTGGAAAAATAAAGTGAGTCACGAGTTAAAGCCGGAATTTCTTCGGAATGTGGGAAACGTGGCACTTTGTAATGTGGTCTGCAAAGTGGTTGTGACCGTACTCGCCAGATTGGCCCCCAGATCCCGGGCAACACCGGCTCCACTTCCAGCAATGGTGGCCATCGTTCCCGATCGTTTCTTATATTTGCTTGCCTCACCATATGCTGAAACTATTTCCGATATGTTTGTCTCCAAGACCTAATTTAAGTTTTATAATACAGAATTATTAGTTATTTTGGTATTCTAGGTTGAGGATGTATGTAACCAACCATTCCTCCCATGACAACCTCGGAGAGAATGTGATGGACCTACAAATATACCGAAACGAGTTAATAAATAAAATAATTCAAGCAAATTTACACCAACGGGTTAACAAAGGATAATAATACCTCTTCGAAGTGAAAAATCTTGTCGCCGAAGAAATCGAGGGAGAAAGATTGATGTAAGCATCTCGATGAGAATACACTAAAATTTCATCGCGGTCTTATCTCACCAGATCGAGTTCGCACACGTTCTCAAAACATCTATCCAAACTTTCCACAAAGACCTGGGATAAAGGAAACACGGGTAAACGAAAAAGAAAAAAAAACCTTCTCCGGGAAAAACTTTTCTACAACACCTGACGCAGAAATGAACAGGAAAAGAACCTGAATTAAATCCAGTATCCCCAACTCACTTTCGCATTCATCAACGACAAAAACAAAGTATAGGGTTGCATAGTGTCGATAAATAACTCGTGTATCTTTTCCACCAAGCATCTGACTTCCCTCGAGGAAATTACATACCGTGTCTGGACGTTTAGAAACTAAGGAGTATATCTCGTGGACTAACGCTTGCTGTGTACCAATATCCTAGAAACATGTTGAGTTCAGTAGGAGTCGCTCGAGCGAGCCAATCTCAAAATGGTCAAATTGAAAATCTTACAATCTGTTGATAGAACTTTGTGATTCGGGCCTTCCCATGGTTATTGAAAATGAGGACGGATTTAATCATTTCAACGGGTACAAATGTAAGCTGCAGCGGTTCATGTCTTTTCTATTTGCAGCTTCATATTCCTTTTTGATTAGTCATCCGCTCACATGATCAGAATGCACGTCTAAATGTCTGTCGCAGAATCGAAATTATTCACTCAGACTTCTCTCACTTTGAAATTTTATCAATGGTACTTGGGTTCAATTCTAACCTTGTTATTAAAAAAGAAAATTATTATTATTATTATTTTTTTTTTTTTTTTTTTTTTTTTTTTTTTTTAACTCATATTTGTGCACGCGCAGTTATCACTTCCCGAGAACGTAACTTGTCTTCCGCGGACAAACCAACTTGACGCACTGTTGACCATGATACGAGATAAAACCACCACTCGTGGAGACTTTATTTTTTATTCCGACAGGGTCATTAGACTTCTCGTTGAAGAAGGTTTGAAGTTGAGGTTTCCCTGCGTTCTTACGTTTACATGCTCTAACCTCGACGCATTCCCAAAAAACTAGGGTTGAACCATTTGCCAGTCGTCGAAAAAACCATCGTAACTCCGACGGGCAATGAATTCAAAGGCGTCCAGTTTAAGGGGAAGATATGCGGTGTATCGATTATGCGAGCCGGCGAGGCCATGGAGCAAGGGTTGCGTGAATGTTGCAGGTTTGTTTTATTTCCACTTGCTGAATATATAATCCGCTGCGCCTCAATTTATGTCGATCGTTTCTTAACTAGGAGCGTAAGAATCGGAAAAATTTTGATACAACGTGATGAGGAAACTGCACAACCCAAAGTAAACATAGAACGATATTACTATAAATGGTAAAAGACAATATATTTAAATTACATATTTACTTTTTAAAGCTCTACTACGCCAAATTGCCTCCAGATATAGAAGACCGATATGTCTTGTTGTTGGATCCGATGCTTGGTAATGAGTATCTATTTAAATTTCAACGATATATATGCTATACATATCCAGTATATGTAGTATATGTATCCATGTATGTTTTTTTTTTCGAGCGCTCTCAATTGACTCCCCTGTTGTTACGAAAGCAACCGGAGGTTCGGCTATTAAAGCTATCGAGGTATTGCTTGCGAATGGAGTCCCGGAAGACAAGATACTGTTTCTGAATTTAATTGCTGCTCCCGAGGGAATCAATGCGGTTACTTCAAAATTTTCGAAACTCAAAATAGTGACTGCATTTGTGGACGAAGGATTGAATGGAAAGAAATACATTGTACCCGGATTAGGGGACTTTGGTAATGTGCTATTCGTGACTTCGGTATTAATGACGCTGACGTGAAATCGTTGCTCATTTATCTTTTCAATGCAGGTGATAGGTATTTCACCTCACCTTAAAGGCATCATCAAATCTAAACTCACGTTAATGATCACCGGATGCACAATTTTATTTTACTTAATTTTTTTTTTTTTTCAAAATCTTCAGCATTATAAATCTCGAGCAATTCTCAAATGGATTGATCGAATTCGAATCCATTCTATACACTAATTATGTAATCTGATAGATAGCCCCTTGGGGTTGTTCATCATCCCTTGAATCTAATTTACACAATGACTTTTGTCGATCAAAAAATTATCGTGTAACTACTCTCCGATGCAAACAACAGACCAATGGTAAATGAATGATGACTGAATAAATTATTTCATATTATCCTGGACACCCATCGGATCAGCAATCCAAATAAGGTGCATGCCGTAAGAAATTGTGGCAATGGGGATGCTGTTGATCGGGAGTTTACATTCACGAGATGGAAACTTCTTGACGTCGATTTCTCGATATTCACATCTTTCCCAATCGTCGTCTTTTAAGCGATCATCAGTTAGCAAACATCGATTGTGAGATGAGAGGAAATGAATTTACGGTTACCTCATTAAATGAAGACAGGTGTACCGCATTGGAGGTCGAGAGATTGTACTGTTGCCCCGTAAGCTCTACATTCCGTACACTACCGAAAAAATCTGTGACGAGTACCTACCAATTCATCAATCGGTGAGACAATGCCGACATGTTAAATATTCCTTCCTCGGAAATGACGGTACCTTATCCAGAGGCCTTCGAAACAGATCGCTGCGAACTCCGGGGGTCGAGTGTATCAATGCCGGATCATATGAATTGAAAAGGTCTTGCAACGTTGATTTGCTTTGCATATCTATCTTTTCCAAAAATTCCAGATTATAGTACGTAAACCGATCAATTACCGCGACTCCGATGTCAGAGTCCATGTGATGCTGTGTGCGTTATTAAGAAAAAAAAGTCAACTAAATGAGCAATGGATTCACGTGAAATTACAATTTGTTTTTTTTTTTTTTTTTTTTTTTTTTTTTTTTTACCGAGTAAGAGTTTTCGCCAAGTTCACTGCTGCCAGTGGCCAAAATATTGGGTGAATATATTTGACCATACATGGTATTTGCTTGACAAGTGTCAATCATAAACAGAATTTCGTGATATCTTAAAATTGACGTCAATTATTAGCCGTCGAGATGTGGAATAGGTGATGGTAATTTAAAAAAATACCTTTGCTTTTCCCACATTTGTTCGAATGCATCGGCCAAATCAAAACTGCTGATCTCTTCGGCATCTTGAAATTTCAAGAATTCATTACCACCGTGACCAGTCATGTACACCAAAATGTTTGATCGATCGTCGGACAATAGGCGCTTTGATCGGGGTGTATCGGGTGCGACGCGACCTATTCAAAAAACGAACCTCGTTAAATTGACAACGCGACAGAGTTACAACAGGATGGAAGATGATTAGTTGACGGAACCTGCCTGTCAAAACTCGAATGAAATTTTCCACGGTTACCTCATATCCCCGGTAGTCCACCTCCACGTTATCCCCGTATAAATCCAGATACCTTCCGGCATTATTGAAAACCGTAGCGGGAAAAACGTTTCGAGGATTACACGCGACGTCGTCGGCCAACATCAGGATGATATTGGAATCCGGAATGCCAAGGCGTTTCACCGTGCGATACACTGACAGGGTGTTGGCGATGTGTCTGTAGTTAAACCAAAATCGCGAGGTGCAAACCTGTGAAAACGCGAAGGCGGGCAGATCAGAATGAGTTTAAAAGCAACGGGCACACGTCCTCCCTGACGCGTTACCAGCACAGCCCAGTTGTTGGTGTGTCCACCGCGGCTAAAAAATTCGTCGACAACTGCATCATCCGTTCGCACCATTTTAAGTTGAAAGGAGAGCAAGGAAACTATTGTTATTGCTATTATTGAAAGCCGCAAGAGGGAGGGTCTTGAGAGTGACATGGCAAGAGCAAATCTTGGTGAATAAATATAAATGATATACTACGTAATTTAGTCTCGGGATAACTCGATAATTCTTGTTTATATAGCCATAAAAGCAAATAAGCAAATTAGATCAACATGCATACATTTTTTGTGTGACGTTCGTGTAATTTTTTTTTTTTTTTTTTTAAAAGGCTAAAACCTGAAATCTCGTTGGAAAATCTTTATTCACCCATGAGCGGCCTATTAGGTCTCAACTATTATGACGACGAAGACGACGAACAACAATCCGATAACGACGGAGTTACGGAAGAACAACACATTACCGTCACAGGTAAATGAGCCGTACACACCTCACTACCTGACAACGGATATATGTCTTGATTAGTTTTAACTTGTCTTCTTCGTTTACGAAAGCTATCTCGTTCGATAACTCGGGCGAAGATCAAGGGGAGGTCAGAAAAAATTTGGAGACGAAAAATGTAGTATGGTTTCCTGAAAGCATGCGCATGTCATGGGCTTTGGATCCTGTGGGATAGAGTTGGTTGGTTAACAAATTACTACAATTTTGATTCCTAGCAAGGCGAATCTACATCCCAAGCCATGGCAAACAATGTTGCAGGTAATTAACCAGTCAGACTGCAAGTGAATCGATTTCCGGTGTGTCTTTTGATTTCGTCAGTCTCGATCACTTGTGCTTTTGATGCCGTTTTCCATATATATATATATATATATATATATATTATATTTTATATTTTTTTTTTTTCATTTTTTTTTTCACACGTTTAACTCCGAGAACTTTACCATACAATGTCTCCAGAAACTTCGACCTTATTAACTTTTCCCCTGTTCGCCGATTTAGAACGCAGACAATCAAGAGGATCGCCAAAGGAGTCGCTTCCGCAAACCCAACACCCCCCGAAATCGCTAACCTCCTCTCCCTCGGCTTTCTCCAACCTGGTTCGTCGAAAAAACAATAACAACATCACATCACACAATAAACAGCGTGATGACGATTCATCTTTACCGAAACCGTGCGCGTCCCCCGGAATGGAGGTCCGCGCTTCTTCACCGTCGTCGGATCAATTGGGCAAGCGTGTTGTTGTCAGCGACATCAACAACGATCCGTCGATACCAATGGAAATCGAGGTACCACCGGATGAACCAGTAGATTTTCAACAAAAGATCGCCATGCGTCGATTGCTAACACCTAAATCCATCGAAGGTATGGAAAATTGGGGAATTCCGCCGGAACCGGAGACCGAATGTGATCAGGCGTTACAGGTAGACTTCTTTTTTTTATCTCACTTGAAAACGCTTTTTTTTTTTTTTTTTTTTTTTTTTTCCGACAGTCTAACTAACGTAAGACTTTTGTCGTTTGACGTTCGGCAAGGAAAAAATTGCTCATTTTCATCAATTAAAGAGCAAAGGTATCTTTTTCAACGAAAATCTTTTAAAAAATAAGGCTTTTCGTAATCCACATATATATAATAAGTTGGTAGAATTTGTGGAGTTGGACGAGATCGGTTCAAATTTTGATAGAGCAATATTCGATCCTTACGGATTTCCACCAGAAGCGTTCGCGGATCAACTCGGTAAATTCATGAACATCATCGCACCCTCGTCCTTACACGCATCTTAATGTCCGAGATCAGAATATGATATTATTTTAATCCTTTATTTCAAAGCGGAAGCTCAAAAGAAGCAAGCGGAGGAACGACAACAGCAGCAGCAACAGCATCGGTCACAGATACAATTTGTAGGTTCGAGTTCCAGCAGTCAGGGAATATCCAAAGCTCGACACGTTATGCAAAGCCTTGCGGCTCGAGCGGAAAAAGGCTCCTCAGCAGCTAATGTCGTTATCACGTCTGCCACCTCCGTGACATCCTCGCAACAAACTTTACCCAATGTAAATGACACCGCCACCAACACCGTCATTACTGCTGCTAGTTCAAGAGGGATTTCCGGTGCGTGAATCGAACATAAAAAGTTGTTTTGCACATCACACCATCGACTAATAATTAATCACATTAAATCTCTTTAATTCGATGCATGTGTATATCGCGCTTTAGGAAAAAAAAAACGTGCCAGCAAATGGGATGTGCCCGCGCCAAATGCAGCATCATCCTCGTCTTCGTCTGCGTCAGGATCGCGTCATCACCACAATAGTGAGCGCAGTGGGCACGATGGAAAACGGTCACGGACTTGACAGTAATAATAAAAATAGATAAATATATATCATAATTACCATTATCGTCATCATCACATAAAATTATAGGCGAATGAACATCTTTTTATGTAAATAAAAAGTGACGTTAACCATACATATGTCACACAAATCTTGAATTACGTAGTCGTGTCAGATTTATTTGAGATGTCCGTTATCATCACCTTTCGTGGTTAACACGTGTTCGCGAAAATCAAAATGGGCAATAGGTGTAGGTGTGTGCGCGCACCAACACTGGGTGAAGTCCGAAATTGATTGGTTATGTCCGCGACGATCGTTCATTTCTCACCCCGGGTCCAAGGATACTTTGAAACATATAACAATGGTTACGATAGATTCTACACAATATGGGTAATTATTTTCGAAGGCGGACAGGGATTTTTCGGACCATGTAATTGTGATCCTAAATTTTGCATTATATACGTATTATTAAAAAGTGAGGGCAGAAAAAATCATATTTAGTATTTTGATCGCCTTCAAGAATAATTGCCCATATTTCAAACCTCGACTCTTATTAATAATCATCATATAATAACAATAATATCTGATAAGTGATAAGCACAAAATAATGTATTAAACGGCTATCAGCTATGCATGTTATCCTAGTGAGTTTTTTTTTTTTTACCCCCTTGACGACACGTACCTTTTTGGCATTTGGCATATGCATGTTTAGAACCCGATTCACCCAATTTATGTAATCGAGGACCTGGTCCACCCACCTTCCATAACCGGTTAACTTTATCAGTGTGAGAGATAAGGCATGACCATTAATTTTTAGATGTGCATCGTCACCAATTAGGTCGGAAATTATCATTGTGATTGTGATATCAGCAGGCGAATGGTGAAAATAATAAACTTTGCCTTACTGGTGTCGAGATTTTCGTTTCTCAATCGTGATCTTGACGCGCACACAAGATTCACGAGATAACTGAAATTAATAATTTTAGAGGAAATCCTTCTTATAAAGAATGATGCAATTGTGCCACCAGATCATCAGTGGCAAATCAATTATCGATGCATTGTAACTTTTGTAATGTATATTCACACAACCTATCATACCGAAAGGTATAAATACACTTGCTTTACTGGCTCCGCAGTTACACCATTTCGTCCAAAAATAAAGGAGAGACATTTCGAACCATTATTTATTAAATTACATTGTTCCGAACATCCTACAAATTTGATTGAAAAAAATGGGCTCTTCTCAAATGAGCACTTCGAATGCACGTGCCTCTGACGCCACTCCCGACGGGATGACCGCTAACCGGAGAATTATCAATGTCACCCATATGATCCCTTACGACCCTCACATGAAGGTCTCGGAAACGGAGGGCTTGCAGTGGTCATTGACAACGCGAAGAGGTCATTCCGCTCTCTACTCGGGTATTCGTTCGTTGGACTCCGAGTGGAATAATTATCACGTGGGTTTCATAGGTCCGGTGTTTGAAGGGGACAAGCAGTTGGAGCCATGCCAGCTCACCAGCGAAATCAAGGAAAGCTTGGAGGAACATTTGGCTAAGGCAAAGATTGCTCCTGTGTGGCTCGAGGATTCGGAACATCACGGTCACTACGAAGGATTTTGTAAAACCGGTAAGCACGAACAACAAACAATTTCGTCGTCTCTTGGCGGGTGTTAAGTAGAGGTTGACCGTCATTTTCGAATGCAAACCTCCTTCTTCATTTGAGAATAGTGCTGTGGCCACTATTCCATTATATCTTGTGGGAAAATGCGACCGACGGCCGCGAGGAGAAGATCAACTGGGAACAATATTTAAAGGTGAATTCAAGGTTCACCGACAAGATTTGTAAGATCTATCAACCCGGCGATCTAGGTAGGTGGATCTTTGAATTCCACATAATTCCCATGGAACCCAAATCTAACGATCGGATGATGCGCAGTTTGGATACACGATTATCACCTTCTGATGGTACCTCAAATGTTGCGCGAGAGAATCCCAAATGCGGCGATCGGTCTATTCATTCATGCCCCCTTCCCGAGTTCGGAAATCTTTCGGTGCCTACCAAGGCGAAAAGAGGTATTGAACGGAATGTTGGGTGCCAATCAAATAGGATTTCAGGTACAATTTAATTCGGGCGTGTTTCAACAATTCGCCCATTCGGCTACTACTACCCTTTCGGATAGACATGACATCGCGCTCAAACGCTCGTGTGCCTTTCCTTGATACAGACGTATTCATACGCACGACATTTCACCAGCAATTGTACGCGCATTCTCGGATACGAATCGACTCCCGGCGGTGTCGATTGTAAAGGATCAATAGTTTCGGTCGGACCATTTCCGATTGGCATTGACACCGAACGGATCGAAAGGCAAAGGTACGCGTGAACTCATTAATTAATCCATCCACTCTCGGTGTCATCACTCAACCTTCTGATTTGTCGGTGATTTTAGGAAGCAACCCGAAGTTTTACAAAGAGTTGCCGCGATCAAGGAAATGTTTCCGGGAAAGAGGATCATCATCGGCAGGGACAAATTAGATTTGGTCAAGGGCGTAATTCAAAAGTTGCGTGCTTTCGATAAATTCCTGTCGTTATATCCTGAATGGCAAAATAAGGTAGGGTGCTATCCTCTTCTCCTTCCTCGTGCACGATATTCACAAGCCGCCGTTGTTCATTTACATCAATTGATGTTCAGGTGGTGCTCATCCAAGTCACATCTCCCGCACTCACCGAGTCACCGAAACTTGAGCGTAAGGTCGCAGAGCTCATCGCTCACATAAATGCCACCTATGGATCTTTAGAGTATATACCGGTTCACCACTATCACAACAACACTGGCGAGGCTGATTACTTCGCGTTGCTGAGTATGGCCGACATAGGCCTGATCACCTCGGTGCGCGACGGAATGAACACCACCTCACTGGAATATATAATGTGTCAACAGGAAAACTATGGGCCATTGATATTGAGCGAATTCACGGGTATGGCCGGATCACTGAGCGCTTCGATTATGGTGAACCCCTGGGATTATACTGGTGTCGCCAGGGCTATCGACGATGCCCTTCGATTGCCTACCGAAGAAAAACGACTTAAACACAAGGTGATCATCATTGTGCATCGATCACACAGACCTTATGTGCCGCCGTGAATTAAATTAACCAATCAATCCTTGATCTCTTCATGTTTCGCGTCATAGCAATTGCTAAAGCACGTGACAAGTCACACGGCTCAATTCTGGGCGAGATCGTTTATCAAAGAGCTCTTGACCAGCATAAGCAACCGAGATCAATCAAATGTAACACCGTATTTGGATATGCCAACGCTGTTGAAGAAATACAAGTCCGCCACGAGGCGGTTATTACTCTTTGATTATGATGTATTGTAATCGGTTACGTTAATGGATTTCGTGATTACCTTTTTTTTTCTTTACCTTTCATCCGTTAAATCTCTATGTGTATATTTTCTCTCTTTCTTTTTCTCTTGAATTAACAAAGGGTACGCTCACTCCAATCGTAAGCACTCCAAGTCAGGCAATACCATCGCCTCAAATGCTTGAACTACTACAGAAACTTACCAATGATCCCAAGAATACGGTTTGGGTAGTATCAGGAAGGGATCAAGAATCATTGGATAGTTGGTTGGGACAGGTAAAGAAACTTGGCTTCAGGTAATTAGTTTTATTAAATTAGAAACGTACTGAATTCACCCTTTGTTTTGTGGAAAAAAAGTTAAACTGATTTTTATGTAGCGCCGAGCACGGTTCCTTCTTAAAGAATCCAGATAGTGACAAGTGGATTAATCTCACTGAAGACATAGATATGTCGTGGAAAAATGATGTCGACGAAATATTCACATACTACACCGAACGAACACAAGGTTCGTCTATCGAGTATAAACGATCATCAATCACCTGGCATTATCGAAAGGCGGATCCGGAGTATGGGTGGGTGATTGAATATGGCCATTATAATTTCCGATGGATCATCGTTTTCGCAATGTGCTGATTACAGTGTTTATAAAACAGCGCGTTCCAAGCTAAAGAATGTCAAAATCATCTCGAAAGTGCAATCTTAACAAAATTGCCTGTGGAGATCTTGGCCGGCAAGAAGAATTTAGAAGTACGTCCCACGTTGGTCAACAAGGTGAGCTCCATCAGATCGAAATTGAGAATGTGAATTTTTCGACGGAATCCGTGTAGAATCACTATTTGAGAATTCGTGAAACCTGATTTACTAATTATTTATTTATTTATTATTTTTTTTTTAAAAAAAAAAAAAACAGGGTGAAATTGTAAGACGCCTATTGACCAACATGCCCGATTTGGATTTCGTGTTTTGTGCAGGCGATGACCGAACCGATGAGGACATGTTCCGAGCGATAAAGAAATCAGAATTGCCCGAGGACTCTTACTTCTGCACGACCATAGGTGCAGCAAATAAGAAAACGATGGCAGGATGGCATGTAGCATCTTCCGAAGAGATTATACAGATGATGAGAAAGCTCGTTTGCTAGTCTTGGAAATAGCGAATCGTAATGTCAAAAACATTGAAAATCGTGCCTCCCTAATTCACAAACGTTAACCCAGCGAAATTTGAAATTTCATATGTAGCGGTGTATGATATTTTTAAATAGAATATGTTGTAATTAATAAACTAATTCAAATTCGGCAAATACTCTCCAAGGTGTTTATCGTCAAAATGAATCTACACGACTGTCTCGCGCAAAGGGTCATACACATCTCACAATAGATGGAAAATATCAATATTCTTTTTAGAATCGAGTCCTTTCAACAAAAATGGATTTCTGTTAGAATGGTTATTTGATAATTAAGTTACAACATGCATAAAAAGTAAAAAAATATTCAAACTAATAAAATATTTTAAGTAGTGATAACTTGTAAATGAAGATTAAAAAAAAGTTAAATAAATAAAAACCTATTTTGAAGTGATTATGGATTTACCTACTGTATCTTTTTAATAAATTAAGCCAATATAGTAATAAATATAGTATTTATTATGTCAATAAACTATTTGATACAAAATGAGTATTATATGCATAAAAATCCAACTTAAATCAAATATTTTATTAAAGATCTTCAGTTTGACTATGAGAACAATATAATGTTTTATAAGTTTTTTTTTTTTTTTTAAACCCTCTGTCAGGCTTGATATGTGTGCTTTATTAAACTTATGTATACTTTATATTCAAAATGTATTGCTAAAGCTAAGTCTCTACCTAACTCACTTGTCTCTATTTTAAGTATTATTAAAACTCTAAGTGCAACTTCGGAAGTGATTTATCGCTCCATTAGCAGTTCAGGTAAAGACCCTTCCAACTGTTAACTTCATTGTCTGCAGGTCATTACTGCAGATCACTCAGTGCAGTTCTGACAGAGCTTAAAACCCAACCATTCATTCCATACTCTACTCTTCTTGTTAGAATTTCTTGAAGGCTTTCATTTTCAAGGTTTTTTTCTTCAGGTAATGGATTTCTTTTCTTCTGGAGTGTAGTTTTTTGGTCTAAAAGACAAGGAGATCTTTTTGTTTTGTCTTTATTACTAATTCCTTGTGTTCATTTCCATTCGATTACCTTTTCACATCTTTTGTTCCAGATTTCTTTTCGAATTTGGTTTCAGACTCTTTTTTGTATTTTCAATATCCACTTTCTTGCTATTCTTCCTATGCATTTACCTTGACATTTTAGATCTACCATTTCTAGGATAAGGTCATTTCTTATAAGGCCAATACAGAAACTTAGTATATTCTAACTTGTTTCAGAAGTCTGTCTCACTACTTTAGTGATCCACTTGTCAAACTCTCCTAATTCTTCATGGTTATCAATGCTTAGTCTGGAATTTTTTTCTTCAGCCTCTCTCTTTCTTTCCCAAAATAGCTCTTTAAAGTTTCTAATAATTCTATCTACTCTCTTGTTCTATGCCTTTTGTAGCTGATCTTTATAGGCTGAACATTCTAGCAAGTGTTCTATGGTTTCATCTTATTGGTTACATGCGATGCATTTTACTTGCTTGTATAGATCCGGTCTTTTTACCACCAACTTACTTAAAGTGGGTAGCTCGTTATTGATCAGTTTGATAAGAAAGCTTCTTTGTTGGAATTGTTTAAAAGATGTATTCCATGTGTGTCCATCCTTGACTCTTTTCCATACTAAGTCCCATGTGTGAGCTTGGTGTTCTGAAATCTGATGATTCTATTTTTTCTCTGTTCTATTTTGTTGTGTCCACTGATAAGCTGTTGTCTTATTATTAATGTTCTTAAGGAACTGTCTAATTGGATCATCTAGAGTTGTCCCTTGCCACTTGATTTCAGTTATAATTTTGTGCAAAATGAGATCTTTCCATTCAATTGGTGGAAATTTTGTGGCCTCCTTAGCTAGAGCATCTACTTCTTCATTATATGGGTCGTTTGAGTGTGCCTTGACTTTAGTAAGCTTTAGATCTAAGTTTTTCTTTTTTGTTAACTCTATCATATATGCCCATAGGATCCAATTTTTTTCTTTGAGCCATCTCTTATGTGTCCTTTTCGGGTCTTCTTTTTTTAAGGATTTCTACTTGAAGATATATGCTTGACTATTTGTATAGATCTCTATCATACTTTCAATGGGAACTACTAGGAGTATTGTTATAATTGCTACCAATTCTGCTCTTGTAAATGAGGGTCAATTGTTTACTCCTGTTTGGAACTTGCTTTTTTTTCCTTCTTTTCCTATTTGGATCCAGGCTACTTCCATCTTCATGTCTTCTTTTCCATAATTAATAAGTGATCCATCAGAATAAAAGATTAGCTTTTCTTTAGATTCAAGATTACATTGAAGTATATCAATTAGATGATCTTGATATGTTCCTTCTCTAATATGTTCTTTAATAATAGCTCTTTCCCAGATTTCGATATTCACGTGATTTACTCTATTATTTTGGATCTTTAGAGAGCTTTGGTTGTAAATCACTTCTTTAATACTTTTTCAAGTGTTAACTTGGCGTTGAGAATTTTTAGATCTCATGTTCTTCTAGTGGACTTTCTTGTATTGAGATATGGTATTACAAATATTTCTTTAATTTCTTTTTTCAGGATACAATCACCATTTAGTATTCTGCCTTCTGAACATTCCTGTCATTTTTGTAAGTTGGTCTTCTGATTATTGTTGAAATTGTGACTGATAAAATGCTCTACTATTGTGATATTTTTCTTTTTTTCTGGTCTTAATTTTCTTCAAGTTGCTTGATTTCTTTTGTTTTCTATTACTATTCACAATTTTTTCCGTTTGTCTTGATTAGGGTCTATTTTTGAGTATTCTGATTTCTATTTCATATAATTTACTCTTCCAGATTTTATAAGTTGCTTTAATTGTACTTCTGAAAAATTTTTGATTATGATATGGAACTATTCTGGTATGGATCCTTTGCTTATATCTTGTAATAGTTGAAGCATTTGCCAGTTTGTTATTTTTGTGGTTTCCAGATCAATTAGTTGATCCAAGTACATTAACTGATTGTTTCTAAGTGATGATATGGCTTTTTTGTATTCTTCTAGTACAAGATATTCTCTGATCCAAAAGTTTTTTTTTTTCCGTTCAAAGATATCTTGCCATTTTCAACTATGAAATGTTATTCCCATGTCTTTAGCAATTTTAATCACCTGAAGTGGGAAGTTTTCTTTATCTATTAGATGACCTAAGGATTTACAAGTTAGTAGATTGAGCAGTTTCTAGTTTTTAATCTATGCTTGTTTGAGTCTAATGATTGTTGTGATTCCTGCTAGTCTAGAATTATTTAGTCTGTTGCAAAGTCCTGTTACTTGACTTTCTCTTTGTAACATCCAAACACTTTTCAAGTTGTGGAT
>CAJVPT010000202.1:0-36664 GCA_910592055.1 Acaulospora colombiana
TTTTTATTCAAAGGAGTTTATAAACAAGTAAGGGAAGATAAAGGAGATACATGAAGACAAGCTTCAAGTTGTTTTAAAATAAAAGTGTAAAGACTTTATTAGCAAATAAGTATAAAACTTCTTGCGAACATCTTTTTTGTGTGTAGTTAGTAGATTAGTAGAAAGAGTTTTTCCTATAACTTTGCCATTTAACATATAATATCCCTACTATATACTATATATATAAGAAACAAAAAGAGAAATTTAAATAAAAAAAATCCTTTAATAATCTAAAACCAAAGAAGATATCACCATCTGATATATATATTTGATAGACATGAATCAGAAAGTCAATAAAAACCTCATAAAGACATATATAAAAAGATACGAAGAAGTCCAAAATATTCATATCTATGAGGTAAACACAAAACTATAAGTAAAAGCTTATATTAAATAGCACAAATATCTTAACTTAAATCTTGAAGTAATTTTAATAACTTAAATTAGTACAAAAATATCAAAAGTCATATTCTCTAAGTCTAAGCTTAGTAACAATAAAATCAATCAAATATTAATTGAAAAAAATAATAACTTAGTAAGACTTCTAAGTACTGGCAAAACCTATACTAACCTAATATCTAAAGCATTAAATAATATTTAAACTAAAGCATACTATATATCCAAAGATCTCTATACACTCAAGAAGTATAACTTTATAGTAGTTTGTTTCAAAACAAAAAAAGAAAGAGATAAGGTATATAAACAATATATTTTCTTGCAGAGATATCCCTTCTCATAGAGTATCAAATATATATTCAAACTAGAAGAATAGAATCTTAAAGGTAAAAATAGAAATTACTAGCTGAAATTATGTCATTTGGCTATTGAATTATTGTTGAATTTGAAAAAATTTAATAATAAAAATATTGATGAGTCTTTTATTATTGCTGCTACTCAATATTAAAAATATTAATACTAAAGACCCAAGTTTTTATTTAAAGGAGTTTATAAACAAGTAAGGGAAGATAGAAGAGATACATGAAAATAAGTTTCAAGTTGTTTTAATAAAAGTATAAAGATTTTATTAACAAGGAAGTATAAAACTTCTTATGAACATCTTTTTTGTATGTGTCAAAGAATTAGCGAAAAGAGTTATAAAATTGAAAGATGTTATATTACTTATATTAGTTTTTTTTTTTTTTTTAAACCCATAGTTAAGTTAGTATTGTATGTTTATTAATTATTAAGAAAACTAATAGAAATATATAGGGCAATTGCATTATGGCTAAACTAAAAGACTTATACTAATATACTTATCAATAGCTTTCAATTTTAAAAAGAGCTTCAGCCTCTAAGTACAACCTTGGGAACAATATTTCACTCTGAACTAAGTTTTGAATAAAGACCCTCCTAACTTACCCATTATTGCCAGCAGGTTGTTACTACTTATTATCCTCCAAGGAACTGAATTTGAGAAACTATAAAAAGAGAAAGAAAAAATAAAAGGAAAGATGTATATCTAAAAATATACAAATGTACTATATAAAAATAAAAAGAAAAAAGAAAATTAAAATGCTTCATGCCTTTTAAAGAACCTTTGCTAGAAACCTCTTCTTATTAAGAGTCAACCTTTCTGGGATATTCTTCTTTTTTCTAACTGTCTAAGGAACTTAACCATCCATACTCTTGATTGTTTTCTTATAACCATCTGAGGTACTTATTACCTACTTGGATTCAGTGTCTTTCTCAATGCTTCCTTTCTTTTGGTCTTGATTTTACATACACCCATACAGAAGAAGATAACTAATAGTGGATCTCAGATTCTTATATGGCTTTTCAGTTTTGTTAAGTAACTCTTGATATCTTCTGACAACCATACCTAGTTAAAGAAATTTTACTAGTATTTATCTTAATTGTACTATCATTACTTAACATCTGGAAAAATACATTCTCAATCCCAGAAAAGAATAATGTTTTATATTTCTTTGCTTTTTAGTCTTACAGCCTGACCAGGATAAGGAAATAACCTTCTTTGCATATTTTGCCTAACCAGGTTACTAAGAAGTCAAAGGTCTTGGCTTGAACAAATAATCACCTTTTCACCACCTAGGGAATTTAGTGCCTATCCTAATGGCCTTATGATTTTTTTTGTTTCAATTAAACTTCATTTGAAGAAGTGAAGGAGTTCGTATCCTTGATTTCTTTTTCAATCATCAATGACGTCATCAGAATATGTGAGGTGATCAATAGAAGCTTGTTTACATTCAGCTATTATCATATTTCATGTTACCCAATTATATACCAGGTGACGTTGTGCTATCAAAAATTCAGGATCAAACTGAGGTAGGCAAAATCCCACAAAAAAACCATGAAAAACAGTAAGCAATTTAAGAGAATATAAGACAGTATGTATAAAGGTGGAAATAAGTCTTCCCTTGTCAACAAAACTTTTATTTCTTGTTACTTCCAGCTTTATAAGATGACACTCCACTCATCAGTTCTTTTACTTCCTAGAACTTTCTTGCCTTTATTAGAGGAAGTGTGTACTTGAGTTTTTTCAGGTCACTAGAGACTCAAGTTTTTATTCAAAGGAGTTTATAAACAAGTAAGAGAGGATAGAAGAGATAAATGAAGACAAACTTCAAGTTATTTTAATAAAAGTATAAAGACTTTATTAATAAGGAAGTATAAAATTTCTTGCAAATATCTTTTTTGTGTATAGTTAGAGGATCAATAGAAAGAGTTACTTCCTATTAGAAGATCCTATAGATTATTATATTAATAATTATTAATAAAATAATTATAAATTATAGATTGTCCCCAAAATCTGACTTAGAGTATCTAGTTTAAACTTAGTTTTGTTTAGTTCAAACTAGTTTAGTGGACTTTTATATTTTTTAAGTAATGTAATCCTTTAATCAATAATATACAATGATGAGTTAATTATTTTATGAAAAATTGTAAACTTTGTGATATTTTTCAATATCTCAATAAAGATATACCATTTCAGTATAATTGCGAATTAAAAAAAAACTTGAACTACACTTTAAGTTTAATTATTTGAATTTGAAATTTTATATTTTTGTATAAAAAATTTTTTTTTATATTTAATTAATTTTAAGATAGTTAAAAAGCCGAATTATATTTTAAGTTCAATTATTTATATTGTATTTTAATATTTTTAATTGTTATTTTACTGTTTTTAATGTTTTTTTTTCAATATTTATATTTTGAATAAAAAATTTTTATTTTTTTTATTTTTATTTTTATTTTTTTAGGCATCTATAATCAAGCTAAATTGTTAATTAATTAATTAATTAAAAATATAAGTACATTTTCATTTGAGCAATATGATACATACTATAGTTAAACTATTATAAAGTAGCTGGTACAATCATTACTATGACATTTGTGATAAAGAAAAATTGCGATGATCGTTTGTGATAAAAGTTTAAGTTATAAAACAAGTAATAGACATATTTGATAAAAGTTTAAGTTATAAAATATACAACAATTGATAGACGTATTTGATAAAATTTAAAGTTACAATATAAGATGATTATTTATTTAATTTTTACATTTCTAATTTATAATTATTGTAATAAAATTTATAACAATTAAAGTCAAAAAATAAATAATCTTGTGAACCATTTATATAACAATATTTTTTTTGTTTATCGAAAATATCCAAGTATTTGAATCTGTGAGATATATCGAGGATATTATTATTTATATTTACAAAATAAATAAAATAGAATTTGCCATGATCTGTGGATCTATAGCACAGTGGTAGTACTCCCGGGTCACAATCACAAGGTCCAGAGTTCAATATCACACAAGGGCCAAAGTGAAATTTAGCCATCGGGGGCACAAAGATCTCATCTATCCTATAGTGATGATCCGGTACCCCAATATGGCCATAACAAGAAATTAATCGCTTATTATACCCATAACAAGACAAAAAATCAGCCTGGTGTGCAAGCTGACTACCAAAACAGATTCTAACAAGGCAAGACAAGTGGTACAACATCCTTAATCAAGACTGATCCCCTTATCTGAGTGGCAAAGTTGGGCAGTAAGGTGTTTCAGCGTTTAAGAAAAAACACAAGACAGGTTCCCCAAAAGAGGCAAAGATGGGTTGCTACAAGGACAAGCGATAATAAACAAGACAGGTCCCATGAAAAATGTACATGCTAACAGAAGTCATAAAGATCCTATATAAAAGACCCCTGATACCGGTAGTGCTAGATATCTTAGGCAAGTTCTTGACACATTAGCCTCTCTCTATAGGGATAGCAATAAGTCATCTGGTAGACTATGGTTCTAGGAAGTGTCGCTTCGATTAGATGAGGTTATACAAACATAGTTTAAAACTGGTTAGTATCCCATTAAATTGGTAGGTTAAAACACCTCTCAGTACCTCTAACTTTATTAAGAATTAAGAAAAATCCTACACTAGATGGTCACATAGTTCCCCTATCCTGGTTGGGTAAGATATAAATAGATGCCCCTTGTACTATTCATTGATCTGTAAATCCTTAGACAGTATGGATAATTACTCATCCCGGTTGTTCCTAGGATCTATCTTAATAATTAATAAAGGTTCCAATGCTGGCGCAGAAATGAGCTAGCATATTAAAAAAAAAAATAACATATTATATATTATATTATAGTTTGTATTATTCATAATTTATAAATATAATCTCAATTCAAAAAATTTTACATATAAACTTATTAATTTTTTTACTTTATTGTTGATGAATAGTTGCTGAATTTTAAAGAAATAGTTAATAAATCTTTAATAAATAATTTAATGAATTATTAATGAATTTTTAATGAATAGTTTTAATAAATAGTTGACGAATGGTTGATAAATAGTTGACAAATAGTTGATGAATAGTTAACAAATAGTTGACAAATAGTTGACAAATAGTTGATAAATGGTTAATAAATGGTTAACAAATTTTTGACGAATAGTTGAAAATATAGTTAACAAATAGTTGACGAATAGTGAATGAATAGTTGACAAATTTTTGACAAATTTTTAAGGAATAGTTTTGATTAATAACTGACAAATTGTTAATATGCCAATTTTTATAGTTACTGATTTATTTATGTCATTTTTTTGCCAAATGTTACACAAGTGGCAGTATACTGAATAATTTTTTTTCAACTAGTGTAATTACCAGTAAAATTCCTTTAATTAGGCATAGTTGCTATAAAATATCAATAGTTATACAATATGATTAAAAGATTATATAAGAACCTAGGATTCACTATAAGTTATTAAGGTCTGTATAGATAAATAAAAAATTAATACTAAAAGAAAAAAAGTGATAAGCAAGATATTGAATCTAAGTAGGTAATAAATACCTCAGATGGTTACAAGAAAATAATCAAGATCACAAATAGATAAGTTTCTCAGATAGTCAGGAAGAAGAAGAATATTTCAAAAGAGTTTATTTTTAATAAGAGAAGGTTTCTAGCAGAGATTCTTTGAAGGACATGGAGCACTTTTATTTTTCTTTTTTCTTTTTCTCTTTATGTAAGCATATTTGTATATTTTTGGATATTCACCTTCTTTTTATTTTTCCCTATTGTAGTTTCTCGAAATTAATTCCTTAGAAAATAATAGGCAATGACAATCTGTTGACAATGATAGATAAGTTGGGAAAATCTTTATTCAAAACTTATTCCAGAGTAAAATTTTGTTTCTAAGATTATTCTTAGAGGCTTAAGCTTATTTGAAAATTAAAAACTATTGACAAGTGAATCAGTATAAAATTTAGTTTAACTATAATATAATTGCCAAATATATTTATATCAGTTTTCTTAAAGATCAATAAATACACTATACTGGCCTGACTATAGGTTTAAAAAAAAAATACTATATAAAAAATATATATATATATATATTTTCACAGATTCTTCTTTTTTTAAAAAAATTTTTTTTTGATAATTTTTAGAAAAAGAACAAGACACATTAAATCTGACTTAATAGTATTAACAAAAGCTAACAACTATATAACTTTTTTCAAAAGATATATACTATATAAGGTTTAACAAATAAGTCAATAAATAGAAAAGTATATACTTTTATAACAATATTATATTCTATTAAAATTTTTAAGATAAAGACAAGAAAGAAAATTTAAATTACAGTAAGATCAAAGAATCCAATATTGATTCTCCTAGCTTTTAATTAGACCAGTGCAGATTAATACTTTTCTAGATATTAGAAAGAACCTTTACAATATAATAGTTTTAACCAATAAATCAGTTAAATCTTAAAAGTCACAAAGACTTAAAACATTAGAAACTCAAGAGCAATAACTAAAGAACATAGATAGCAATTCAGTTGTAATACTTAAATAAATAAGATGTAATACAAAACATATATATATTCTTACAGTATACTTAAGCAAAAACAATATTTACATAACACATCTCTTAATACAACAAATATAATATGTATCTAAAACTCATCAACAAAGTTGTATTCTATACAATTAGTTACTCTACATGAATTGATGAGATAATAAATAATATATTAAAATTAAATAATAAACAGATAAACAATCAGTAAATATGTATTTACTTCTCATTGATCAATTAAAATACAACAATAGTAAATAAATTTAAAAGTTTGAAATCAAAATAATATATTTGATAAACAAGTAAACAAAAGTAAATCTGTCAAAACAGTAGATTCAACAACAAAATACATAATATATATAAATAATACAATAGTAAGTATAAATAGAGCTCAACATATACTGCAAATAGTAAATAAAAAAGAAAAGGATATAGTTGATACCTTAGTCAAGCTTTCACAAAAACATGATGAGCATTCAAAGCTATAGGCCTTTCAATAATTGTTATAACAAAGAGGAATCAAATTTAATAAAGAAGTAGCTACATTATTTAAAACATATACAGTTTTAAACAGTATTATTATCAATATACTAGTAATTAATCATATCACTTTTTCCACTGATCCTCTGACCACACACAAAAAAGATATTCACAAAAAGTTTTTATACTTCCTTGCTAATAAAGTCTTATTACTCTCTTTAAATCAACTCAAAATTCTTTCTAGAACTCCCTCACTTCCCCTTTCTCTTGTTTATAATCTCCTTTGAATAAAACTGAACTCTTGTGGTCTGCAAAGTTCAGCTCCTATCTTTACTACCAACAGCAAGAAAGTTCTTAAAGGGAAAAAGACTAACTGTGGAGTACCTCTCACCTCTCAGCTATAGTGGAGATAATAGAGATTTTATTCCAGTCAAAAGACTCATTCTTCTATCTTTCGACTGGGGTTGTGGCCTCTTAGAGCTACCTTTTTCATGGCTTTTTGAGGAATTTTGCCTAATCCAGCTTGACCCTGAAATTTCGGGTAGCACGAATCTCACTAATTCTGATTGGATGACACAAAACATGTTGGACAAGATTGATAAACAAGCTCCTATTAGCCACCTCACGTGTCTGAATGCATTTCCTCAGCTCCATAAGAACCTGAGGTTCACCATAAGTCATATGTATTGATGTGGGTGGATACTGGACACACCACCGACACATCATTGGATACAAAAAAAGGGTCTATCCGATCATAGTAAAGGTCACAAGATGCTCGATTGACCTTTTCTCAAGTCAGAACCCCCTATTTTTGATTGCATGACAAGTAGGTTTCCTAACCTCTACTGCCCGGAAAAATCTAAACCAGAGAAAGCAGAAAGCTATTAAGGATACTCAGTGGTAAAGCTTGTGCGCAAAGTAACCCAGGAAGTTTTCATCCTATCTTCAAAAAATTTCAAGCTGGAAGACTGGAAGGCTAATGCCGCTTCACCAATCAAAACTCGAGTCTGAAAATGTCAACAGTGATGTGCGAGCCAGCCGGATAATCTGGGAGATCCTCGTTGATTGCTAATACTAATGGCCACTAGCAGGGTATGTCTATCGCGAGGTTAGGTGTTGTCCTAATAAGGAATTAAATCTGAAATAAGAGGCACAGATGGGTAAGTATCCCCATATTTAGATAGAAATGGGTTTAATTGATGATATACTGGAAGACTTTCAGGTCACTCATATGGACACTAATATATCATCTGGGTCTTCCTGACTACTCTCTCCCCACAAGCCTTAAAACTGTAAAGTCTCCTTAATGGTCTTCAACTTATTTCTGTAAAAGACTCAGTAGAAGTATCTCTTCCTAAGCCTTCTTACAAGGGAGTTTAGAACAAGACAGTCATGGGCCAAGAAACAAAACTGATACCCACCCAAAATGGCACATGACCATCCAATTTTATTTTCTTTTTATTATTATTTTTAGACACCAGTACACTCTAGGGATACTGGTTTTTCTTTTGTTAAAGAAAGGGCAATAAGCCTTTAGGTAGCTTTAGAAATAGCTTTAGCTTATCATTATCTTTATAGTTACTGAATATACATCTCTGTACATGCTTTGCGCAATATATATATATAATTTGGAAAACAATAAAGTTAGGCATGAGCCTGTCAAAAAAAAAAATACTAGTAATTAATGAAACAATCTTTTACAAAGAATAGATTTTAATTCAACACCTACTATATCTTTAGCAACTAGAAAAAGGCAACAAAGAAGATCTTCTTCAATCCTATATAGAAGATAGGTTCTAAAAATTATCAAAAATTTAAAAGAAGTATATAAACTCAAATATCAACCAATTGAAATTATTAAACAGGTAGATAGTAAATCAATAATAGATAATAAAATTATAGTGATATGTATTCAAGAACAAGAAGAGTTAGATTTTCTAAGGTTTTATGAAAAAATTAAAAACTATTATATAAATAAACATAGATCATACACTACTAGAAACAGAAAACTAATCCCATCAACAAATCTATACTTTATAAAGAAAAAAGAAAACTATAGCCTTGAAGTGATAACAGTTAATATCCCAGGGAAGTCTTAAAAGAAAATTAAAGCTTACTTAAGCAATATACTAAAATTGTTACAAGAAAAAAAAATCCCCTAAAGAAGGAATTCATTAATGAAAATAAGTGACTAATCTTTTGGGTACAAGAGAAAAAAGATGTTCTAAAATATATAGAGAAAACAAATAAAAAAAAAGATAACATTACTATTTAGCAAATAACTCTATAAGTCATAAGTAGTACACACAAAGTTTGAAGAGATTTAAATAAAAAAATCTTTTGTGAAACTAAAACTGATAAAATACTTCTATCTGACATGTCTACTTGATTAATGTGAATCAAAAAATTAGCAAATATTATATAGCTAAATATCTAAAAAGATATAGAGAGGTTCAAAATATCTATATCTATAAGGTAAATATCAAATCTAGAGTTAAGGCATATATCAAGTGACACAAATATCTTAACCTTGATGCAGAAGCAAAATAAATAACTTTAATCAGCACAGAAATATTAAGAGTCATTTTCTTAAAATCAGAATTAAATAATAAGGAAATCAATAATATTTTAATTAAGAGAAACTATAACTTAGCATGACTTCTAGATACAAATAAAACATATACTAGTTTGATAGCCAGGATATTAAATGGTACTCAAGTAAAAGCATGCTTATATCTAAAATTCCTTTACACTTAGAAAACAGAACTTTATAATAGTTTGTTTACAACAAAAAATGATAGACATAAAATAATGCATGCAATAATATATTTTATTATAAGAATTATGTCTTTTTTGAAGTGCCAAATATTTTACTAATTTAAAAAAAAAGAAATCCAAAAAAATAATTAAAAGTTTAAGAGCAAAGCATGAATATAGAAAAAAAGAAATAGATGAGGATTTAGTTTCAAATATATTATCAAACACTAAATCCATAAAATCTATCTTTATCTCTAATAAAAATCAGAGCTAAACAAATAAAAAATAAATTAAATATCACTATAATAGGAGAATATGACAAGAAACTAACAAATTCAGTAGATATTCTATAACAGGAAGCAATAGGAAACTGATAAATAAAAAATACAATCACCATAAAAATACAAAAGATGAGTCAGAACTAGAAGTAGAAGTTTTACAAGATTTCTCAAATTATATTTTAGCAAATCTTGAGAAATTAAATAATAGAATAGATAGATTAGAAGAATAATCAACCTTAAAAAGATCTAAACATAGTAACAAAGGAGAAAACTGCTTCTAATTATTTATAACAATTATGAGAAGCAAGAGCCTAGTTTTTCCTTAACAACTATAATGAACAAGGATAAAAAATGATCAAAAGGGTATAATAATATAATAAAATATAATAGATATAATATTATTTTATATGAGAAATAACAAACATTTTTAAATAGAAAAGTTCAAAATAAAATAGTAGAAACAAATAACAAAGAAAATATGATTTCTAATAAAGTGGTAAGATAGGTATGCACAATGCCAGAGGTATTACAGATAAGACAAATCAATAAAGTTTTATTGAGAAAATATAAGAATAAGAAATAGATATACTAGAATTATTATTATTTTTTTTTTTAAACCTGTGGTCAAGTTAACATTGTATATTTATTAATTTTGAAGAAAATTGATAGAGATATATTAGATAATTATATTATGGTTAAACTAAATCTCATATTAACTTATTTGTTAATAATTTTTAATTTTCAAATAAGCTTAAACCTCTAAGTGCAATCTTAGAAACAATATTTTGCTTTAAAATAAATTTTAAGTAAATATCCTCCTAACTTATTCATCATTTTCAGTAGGTTGTTATTATCTATTATCCTTCAAGGAACTGATTTCAAGAAACTACAATAGGAAAAAGGAAAAATAAAAGAAAGAGGGATATCTAAAAATACACAAATGTGTACCTTAGTTTTTATTTAATATTTTTATATTATATTCAACTTTTAAAGCTTTTTTCTTATACCTTTCAAGTTCACTCAGTAATTGTACTATATATTTCATTCATATCTTCTATTTTGTATTTATATATATGAACTATTCTTTATACTATATATACATTAAATAATTACTATATATATCAACTATTCTTAATATCTATCTATATACTGTATGACTAGTTCTATAGATTATACTATATATAAGCACTACCTTTTCAAGAAACTATATGATTTTTTTTAATTATTCCCAGCTTATTTTTATTAAGAGTAGATTGATTATTAGACTGTCAAATTTTCTTTATTCTGGATTCAATTTTTGATTCTTTGAAGTAATCAGTAGATTTCTCCTCACACTAGGTCTCTCAATAGTACTGGTTATAGTACACACCCATAGTCTAGTACATAATTATCAGTAGTATTTTACTAGTCAATTAGATCTACTCTTTTTATTACCTTTTCCTAACTTATCACTAAAGTAATATGATTGAGTCAAGATAATCCTAGTTGATTTTGGATCTTTATCTTTTAATTACAATCTTTATATAGACTATATCATAAGTGATATTCAGTTCTCTTTATTGTTATGTGGCTATATTCAGAAATGTTGAAAGTCAAGTCTTTATTTGATTAAATCAACAGATAAAGTTCTACCAAACTTCAGACATTACCTCCTGAAGGATCTGAACTCATATATTATAATCTGATTTATAGAGTACTAATTACTACATTATTGACCTATAGGTTTATAAGTATATTAGGATTATGTAAAATAAAATTAACTTAAACTAATATACAATGGATTTTCAATAATCAAAAAGCCTATAAGTATTTGTATAGTACCAATAATAAGACATTATTTAGAGCAGAAGTTGATTTTTTGATCAGAAAAGATTTGAAAAAAAAATAATATATATAAAAGAAAAAAATGGATATATAGTTACTATCAACTTACTTATGAAACAAAAAAAAAATTGTATTACATCCTATCAGATAAAAAAAGAAACAAAAAGGTATAGAAGAAATTAACAAGTCTTATAAAAAAAAAGTAAGAGCTAGATTATCTCAAAATTGTAATGTGAGATTTTAATACAGCTTACAATCCATCAGAAGATAGACAAATCTTCTCCAAAGCTATGTTTAAACTATCACAGCATCCAGAAATTTCATTGTTCAACTTTTTAAATGAATGGGGATTTATAGATACACAAGCTACATAGGAAGAAAAAACAAAACTCTAATAAAATAGGATTCAACAAACAGTAGCAAAATAGATTATATCTGGATATTATATAATCTAGCAAGCTACCTCTTATTTTGATTCAACAATTAAAATATAAAAGATATTATGGGAAGTAATTATACTATATTAATAATTATGTTTTATGACAAACATTTATTCCCAAGAAGTGAAGTCAATAAACCTTTTACAAATACTCAAAAATGAATAGATATAAAGAAATTATCCCCTTTACAATAATAAATATATCAATAAAGTTTGAATCACAAGTTCAAAACAACACTTGAACCCATGTTATAAAAAGAACTTAATCAAGAGGAAAGTGAAATCCAGATAAACAGGTTTTGGAAAGCTTTTAAAAAACTATTATGTAAAACAGCTTATAACAAACTTGCAACTAAAAATATAACTTTAAATAAAAAAAGAAAACATAAGTACAACTCCAAGTTTGTTGAATATAGAAAAACCTTTACAACCAAAAGAGCTTTTTAACAAGGCAATAACATCAAAAAACATAATTAATTTATAGATCCTCAGCTTGGTTATAAAAAAATATAATACTATTCACAAACTAAACTATCAGATTGAAAACATTTGTGTTTAATATAATATTTCCAATATACCCTGAAGAACCTTAAAAAAATATTCAAGATGTGATAGAAAGATTAAAATTTATATATCAGATGTTGAAAGACAAAAAGACAAGAGACACAATTAAAGCAACTTTAAAACAAAGGTGTGAAGATCTATAATACAATAAAAGAAGAATGGTTAAATTCCTGACAAATTGGGTTAGAAGCAAGATCATATTTAATAGAATCAAAATCAAGAAAAATAATACCAAATATATTATAACACAAAAAAGTAAAATTGAAAAAAAGATTAGAAAATATTATACAGAGGTATTCAAAAAATAAAATTTTAGTTATGACAGTCTATCAAAGGATTGGAAGGATAAGTACAAGTCCAAAGAATTTATATAAGAAGCTTGGTATAAAGAATTACTTGAATCAATTTTTCAAGAAGAATTAAGTAAAACATTATATACACTTTCAATTAATAAAGCTCCAGGTAGATCACAAATTAGCTATAAAATACTTAAGAAATTAAGTCAGAAAAGAAAGAAATTCTTGAAAAGAATACTTAACAACTTTCTGAAATAAAAAGTTATTTCAATTTATTGGAAATAAAGTTATATATATTTAATAACTAAACCAAATTCATGGGATTGTAAACTCTCAAATATAAGACCTATTGTTTTATTAGAGATCACAAGAAAATATTTTATTAAAATCCTTACCAATCGGATAGAAAAAATTTATAAAGTTCACAATATTCTCAGGGAGCCCAATTACATAGGATTATCAGAAAAAAGTATAGTAAAATTAATTCAAATTCTTAATAATATTTGTAAAGAAGTTAAAGAAAACGAAAAAGAACTGTGGATATCTTTTCAGAATATGGTCAAAGCCTATGACACTATCAGCTTAAAAATGTTAGTTAAAGCAATAGAATAAATTAAAGTTTCAAAAGGCTTTATTAAGATTATGATGCATCTATTCCAAAATAGAAAATTTTAAATTATATTTGAGAATAATCTTATAAAATTTATAGTAGAAAGAGATGGAATTAATCAAGAAGAAACCATCTCACTCTTATACTGACAAATTTTTTATGATCCCCTATTTTGCAAAATTTAAAATAATACTCAAAAGGGATACAAAATATTAGTTATTTAGAATTCTGATCTAAAAGATTATAACTTTAGAAGTTAGAATCAAGGCATGTGACCATAGCCTTTATAGATAATATGATATGAATAGCAAGATCCAATAAAGATCTTGAAAACTGCATGAGTTTTTTACAAGATCAATAATTTCCAAATCAATAATAACAAGTTGATACTTGTAACTATCAACAATTTTAATTGCTATCCAGAAAAAGTGTTTGAGGTACTAAAGAGGAAATAGTCAAAGAACTTGATAGAATAGAACAAGCAAGATTTCTGGAAATCTGAACTGGCAATCAAATGACTGCAAAAAATGTGTGTTAAAAAAGTTAATATAGTTACTAGAGCCTTAAAAAGCAAAAGAATGACTAATAAACAGGTCATCTATATTCTAAATAAGATATTTATACTTAGAATAGAATTTAGAATACAATACAACATATTGTTTTGAAAAATATGTAATATATTGATAGTGGTATATAGAAAACTTTTTATGAATAAAAGTATGTTATGCAGATCTATACTGAATAGTGTAATTTATTATTCAAAGATTCTCAACTTGAAAAGTATCTAGATGCTGCAATGAGAAAGTTAAATAATGAGTTCATGTAATAGGTTAAATGATATAGGATCAGTTGGGATTATAACAATTATTAGATTCAGCAAGTACAAATCAAAAATTGGGAGCCACTTAATTTACTAACTTGCAAGTTACTAAGCCACCTATTGGACAAAGACAACTTCTTGCTTCAGATAACTTAATTGACAAAAGATATAGGAATAATCTTTTATAGTTAGAAATGACAAGAAATATTTGAATGGAATAAAGAAAATAGTTTGATTCAAAAATACTTTACACCAGAAAAATACAAAAAGGCCATACCATCTTTAAGAAATAATAAATTGATATATTTAAATCAACTATTAGATCAGAAAAGTATGGAAATAAGGAATTAATGAATGCTTCAACCAATACAGAACATAAGCAAAGGGCATATTTTAGAGTGATATTAGATTATAATCAAAAACCTTTCAGATGGACAAGTACAGTAGTTTACAATAACCTGAAAAGAAAACTGTATAAAATGGAAACTGAAATATCCCAAAATAAGACCTAATTAAGACAAGTGATATAAACTGTAGATAGTATAGAGCAACAAGAATAATTAGTTAATTTGGGTAAAATTAAAACAAGTAAGAAAGAAATATAATGCAATAGTAAAATACTTTATCTGTTATAGTACTAATTATGATCAGGAAACAAGATTACAAAAATGTCCTGAATGCTCAAAAAGAACAATATAAAATAATAGCTGTATTATAAAAAGAGATAAAGAAAGAATTTATATAATATCTTATCTCAATAAAAAAATATCTACTAGAAAGATAGGAGAATTGAAAATCCCTAATCTCAAAGTAATACTCAAGAATATAATTATGTATAAATAGTTAGGTTTATATCAATAAATGGAAGAAGATGGAAAAGGAGGATAAAAAAAAAAAACATATAAGAGATGTTTAAAAGAAAAAAATTGATCTCTATAAATATAAATGGTGGAGCTAACAAAAAAAAAACAGTAAACCTGAAGCTTATTAAAGTCAAAACATATTCCAATAATCTTTATAATAAAGAAACAAATACCTTAGCCAAAAATTCCTACCAATTGAATGGAGAGATACTAACTTTTAAATAATTATTATAGAGATCAGGTGACAAAACATGATCTTAGATAATTCGATTAGACAGTTTATCAAAAATATAAATAACAAAACAATAACCTATCAGTAAACCTAGCAAAATCGAATGGAGAAAAAATGAAGTTATCAGATTTTAAAACAGCAAGATCACATATAAAATCTAGTGTGAAAAAGAATAAAAGATGGTCATATACGGAATACATTTTTTAAAAAATCTTACCAAAAATTTTTTTTCATTAAACTGATCAATAATAAGCTACTAATATTATATAAATTGACTACAAGAAGATTCAATCTATATAAGCAAGTGAAATATATTACATATAGCTAATAGAATAAAACAATAGAACACTTGCTAGAACGTTCAACCTATAAAAATCAACTTCAAGAAGTATAGAATAAAGAAGTAGATAGAACTCTCAGAAGCTTTAAACAGTTTTTATAAGAAAGAAGAAAGAAGATTAAGAAAAAAAATAATAAATAAAATATCAATAATTAGAAAGAATTAGAAAAGTTTGACAAATGGATTTCTAGATTAGTAAAATAAATCTCTATAATTAGTCAAAATACTCTAAGTTTTTGTGATAATCTTATAAGAAAGGTCCTTATTCTAGAAATGGCAGATCTAAAATGTTATAGTAAATATATAGAAAAAAAAATCAAAAAATAAATAATAAAGATATAAAAAAAAATTTGAAATCAAATTCAAAAAAGAATTTGAAATATAAAATATAAAAGAATTATTGAATGGAAACAAACTCAAGAGAACATTAGAAAAGATAATATAAGAAGATTTCTAATCTTTTTAAGTCAGAAAATTATATTATTAATAAGAAAAGAATCACTACTGAAAGAAGAAAAACTAGAAGATAGAAACCTCAAGAAGATTCTAATAAAAGAAGTGGAGTATGAAATGAAGTGGTTGGGATTCTAAGCCCGGTCAAAACATCAAAGAGTGATTTACAGTAGTGACCTGCAGGCAATGAAGTTAGCAGTTGGAAGAGTTTATATCTAAACTATTAATGAAGTGATAAATTACTTCCAAAGTTGCACTTAGAGTTTTAAAAAATTTAAAATAGAGACAATTGAGTTAGGTAGAGATTTAGCTTTAGCAAAACATTTAATAATGTAAAGTATACAAATGTTTAATAAAGCACACATACCTAGCTTGACTTAGGGCAAAAAAAAAAAAAAAAAAGTGAATTAATACTATATAATATATAGTAGCCGATAAGGTTTACATTTTGATCATTTCGATTAATATCAAACAGGTTTCTCGTAATGCAATGGTTTTTATAGTAAGGATCTGCTATTACATTCAGTGGAGAAACGTAACAATTACATGTCGAAACAATTTAAATTTAACGCTATTTGATAGCCAACCATCCAGTCTTTAATTTGCAGTACATCCGTATTTTATGATTTTTCATAAAGATTAACGTTCCAATATATTCTCAGCACGGAAAATTCATATAGTGACTGAGTGACACCTTCCTTGATCATTGAAAAAATTAGTTTGAATGTATAATAATATCCCACAGATCGAATATGTCCCGACTTCATCATTACAACCCCAAGTAAGGGCTTCAGGGGGAGAGGGGGGTAAACCTAATATACCTAACGGTAAGAATAAGTTTTTGATCTTTGTCTTTAAATTTTTATGTATGCTAAATGTGACGATTGTTTTAGTTCGTATTTCGTTTATTACTGTGGGAGATCAAACTAAATTTGAGAAGCTTTACATTCAAGGCGTAGCAGGAGGGAAATACTTGACTGGTAAATTTTCTTTTTATGATGTTTAAAAGCTCCATTGAATTGACAATAGTATCGTTTTTTCATTATTAAGGCGAAGGCGCACGTAGTATCTTAACGCGTTCACAATTGCCCAGTGATGCATTAGCTAAAATATGGTTTGCTAAAGTTATTTATTCACATATTTAGTCACAATTTGATATGAATCTCACACCTTCTATTCATAGGACGCTATCTAATCTAACATCAAGCGGATATCTTACTTTTCCGGAGTTCGCCCTTGCCATGTACCTAACCAATCTGAAACTTAAGGGTCAAGAACTGCCGGCTGCCGTCCCGGATAGCATACGCAATGAAGTATTAGGCATTATAGACCA
Organism: Acaulospora colombiana; assembly: GCA_910592055.1. Classification (NCBI taxonomy): domain Eukaryota; kingdom Fungi; phylum Glomeromycota; class Glomeromycetes; order Diversisporales; family Acaulosporaceae; genus Acaulospora; species Acaulospora colombiana. The sequence continues at coordinate 17,647 of CAJVPT010000202.1, forward strand.
AATAAAAGCTATCGAACAGAAGCAACAACAACAACAGCTTGCGTCTCAGGCACAGAAGAATATCTTGCCTCAGCCACAAATGGTTCAACAATATGGTGGAATGTCAGTAGTTCCTAATGTTGGACAATATGCTGTTACTCCGTCTGTTGTTACTTCTGTTGGAGCTCCTATAGTACAAGATATGACGCCATTTGCACAGAGGATGATGCCCCAACAGAACCCCCCTCAACAGTACAGTACAGCTGGATTACAAGGAAATGCGAAAATTTCGTGGGTTGTAACACCAGAAGAAAAAATTCAGTATCGAACGATATTTAGACAGTGGGATTCAACGGGGTTGGGATATTTAGATGGTAAGCTTTATTTTGAATTGTAATATGTAATTATTTCTTTTCTCGTTTTAATATTTGATTCCTTTAGGTAAAAAGGCAAGGGAAATATTATCACAATCAGGTTTGCCGGAAAGCGACTTGATGCAGATTTGGTGAGAAGGCTTATTCAAAAAATTCATATTATTAAATTTTAGTTATTTAAACTGAACGTGTATAAAACATTTAACTCAGGAATTTATCTGATCCCAATAACAATGGTAAACTAAATCAAGACGAATTCGCTGTGGCCATGCATTTGATTTACAGAAGACTGAATGGTTACGATATTCCCGCAACACTTCCGCCTGAACTTATCCCCCCTTCTACGAGAGATTTGGCCGAAAGTGTTAATCAGCTTAAGAATCTCTTGACCTCGGAAGTGCATGCTTCACAAGCAGGATTAGGTTCAACAAGTGGTTCCCAATATGTGAAATCGAGAAGTTTTACTAGTACTCCTGTGGTTGATAGAAATGATGCTGTGGTGTACAAACATAAGGATGATGAGGTTGGTTACGTATCGGCTGCAAGAAGACGAGTTCCTCCAGTTTCTCGTAGTGCGTCCAGTTCATTTTCTTCTACACCCAGGTCAACATTTTCTGAATCAATCGGTGAAGACTCATCAAACAAATTATCGGAGTTGCGAAAACAAATTCACGAAAAAACAAATATTATTGGATGCATTGTCCTATTCGTCTGATTCGACTTCATATGGTTACTCTTCTCGTTCGAGGGCGCTATCGGACACTGGTGACTTAAAATATAAGATTAAAGAACTGCAAAGAAAAATCGAGGCAGCGCGAGACTCTAATCCGGAATGGCTTTCTAGGGAGTACAATAGGAATTCTGATGATTTGAATTCTTTGTTAGAACAGCATCGAGATTTGGATTATGATCTCAACAAAATGCTTTCAAATGCTATCCCGGACATAGTTTATCGAGCTCGTAAGATATCTAGTAAAGTTTCAGATTCAAAGTTGGAACTTTTTAAAATCAGAGATGAACGAACGTCGTGGAGATCCTATGGTTATGGCGGTAGCGGATATGATCCGTCTGCATCAAGACGTATAGAAGAGGAGACCGCAAGAATTAAGGATGAAAAGGCTTCACAGGATCGACTGATTGAAGATATTGAAAGGAAGGCGTCAAAGTTGCGTGATTATATGGTTCAGGTTTCAAGGGATCGTGAAGAAATTGAAGAAAAACTACGACAATTTAATCGAAGCAAGGATGCCCAGGATAGTGAAACAAAAAAATGGGAGGATGGAATTGGTGTTAGTGAGGAGGTTCGTCTGTTCATAGAGGATCTCAAGCGTGATGAGCGTAGGACTTCATCTCGTTCGGAATATAGTGAAACACGTTTTTCGTCGTCAACCGGTGATGATACCTATAAACGTCCGACTTCAACAAATTCAGTTTACATTTCTAGTAGCTCGTCGCCGAGTTCATCTAAAGCGAAAACCCCCGAGGAACGTGAAGCATTCATCAAGGCCGAGGCTAAGCGCATGCTGCAAGAGCGTCTAGAAAAAATCGGCGTTGAGCCGTCGTCAAATTCTGGAAGATCTTCTCCATCAATTTCCGATTCTCCTTCCCTCAGTGATCGCCTCGCGCGTGAGAAAGCTGAAGCAGCAGAAAGACTTGCTCAAGCCGAGCGCGAGGCAGAGAAGCGCGAGCGCGCGCGTGCCCAGAAGTTACTGGCCGAGAAGCAAGAAAAGGCGGAGAAAGAAGCCGAAAGGTTAAGGAAGATGGAAGAATTTGAGCGGAGGGAGGAAGAAAGGAGAAATCAATTTCTTTCGGAAGCTAGAGAGATGGAGCGTACAAAAATTAAGAAAGCTCAAGATAAGGAGGAAGCTGCACGTGCGATGGAATTAGAATTGGAGAGGAGACGACTTGCGGAAGTTGAAAGAGAAAAGCGTCAGCAAGAAGAACGTCTAGCCCGTATTAAGAGGGAAGCCGAAGAGCGCAAAGCTGAGGAAGAACGTCGAAGGCTTGAGCAAGAAGCCCTCATAGAAAATTCAAGGGCGGCTAGGGAAAGAGCAAAGCAGAGAGAAGAGGAGGCCAAGAAACTGGAAGAAATTAAGAGAAGGGACACTGAAATACTAGCAAAGTCCAAGAAAGAAGAAACAAATTTACAATCAAAGGTCCCTGAAGATTCAGAGATTTCATCTTCGCCCGTCGAGCCCATCAGCAACAATCCATTTTTAAAATTCGGCAAAACCTCTCAGGATCAATCTAGCGAGAATGTTGACACCAAACCTTTAGAAAGTACGAATCCCTTTTATAAATTTACGACCGGAACGAGCACGGGTCATGCCACTATTTCCCGGGAAGCTCAAGAAGATAATGAATGGAGTGTAATTGATCGGGACGGGGATAGCAGTGATGATGATGTCAATATTCCTGTTGGAAATGCTAAAAATCTTGCTGCTAAGTTATTCGGTTCTATTGGATTTCCACAAATGAGCCAACCTACCGAACTGTCAAACTCCGAATCAAAGAGAGATATTTCATCACCTCCGGAAATTTCGTCTAATAACACAAGTGCGCCACCGGTTCCTATACCACCCGTTGCACCACCGCCACCGCCGCCACCATCCCAACCCATCACATCCGAAATCCCGTCTTCCTTGGAATCACATCCACCGCCCTCAAATTCGAGAAATGCTCTGCTAAACCAAATTCAACAAGGAAAGAGGCTGAAGCCTACTCGGTCAAATGACCGATCGACACCGCAGTTTAGTGGTGGGTGATAAAGATTGATTGTAAATTTTCATTTTTATTTTCTGTTCTTATTCTTTTCATTATTTCAGGCAAGGTGATCAACTCCACCAGTTCTTCCACGGATGTTCCAAATGTCGGTCATCCTAGTGGCATAGGTGAGATATTATCCGGATCAGTTCCGAATAATAAGAGTGGCGGCGGAATTGAGATGAGTCGTTCGGTAGACGAAGAGCGTCCGGCTGTGGCAGTTCCTCGACAAAGATCTTTTCCCAAGCCTGATCGCAGAACTTCGACTGATTGGTTTGGAAGTTTAGCATCGGATCAACTCGCAGGGGAACTAAAAGTCTCAGCACCACCACAGGTGTTCAATTCTCAGACAACGATTAAGGATGAAAATGGGTTACCGCAGGCGGCACTTGTCAAACAGGCCGAGTCGTCAACCACTGTCACATCGGCCGAAGATGATGTCGACTTTTCTCAGGAATTCCGCGTGAAAAGTATGTTTCCTTATTTTGGCAACGGTGACCCGGATAGTCTTCAGTTTGAGTCGGGTGCCGTTTTCAGAGCGCATCCTTCCAAGAACGAATCCAACGCAGCTTGGTGGTATGGTGTGATCGAACAAACCGGAGCAAAGGGATGGTTCCCAAAAACATACGTGGAACCGTATAGCGAAGGTATAATTGTGATTCTTTGAAAGGTCGCTCGCTTCTTCTAAAGCTTTAACTCTCATCGACTTTAATCTTCAGAAACGGAAATTTGTAAAGCACGAGTCCTCTATGAATGGAAAGCGCAAAACTCGGAGGAACTTGACATTAAACCAGGAATTGTTGTGTCTATTCTTGACAAATCATTAGGGAGTTGGTGGAAAGCAGAGTATGAAGGCGCTAAAGGAATTATTCCAGCAAATTATGTCGAAGAAATTTCTAGTAGTAGCGGTTAGTGTTTGCCTTTATTGTTTGTTGATGTACATGTTTTTTTTTTTTTTTACAGTTAAAATGTATGTGTGATGATTTTTTAAGTACAATCATCCCTCATCTCGCATACCTTTTCTACTTCCAATTTCATCCAAAAAAAATTTAAGAATAATTATAGAAACATAAAATCGGAACCATATAATCAAATAAAATTCAATGTAATATCGTGTATATTATCTATTTGTTGAGTTTGAAAAAATAATGAAAAAATTTTCTTTTACGTCATCTTCATTCTTCTTATGCCCTGCATTTCGGTTGCTACAAAGTCCATGACAAAACAGATGAAGCTGTGACAAGTGAAGTTGAAAAGACAGATGATGCAACGGAAGGTGTGACAGATGAAGGTGTTACAAGTGAAGATGACACAAGCGAAGATGATACAAGTGAAGATGATACAACCAGTGAAGATGAAACTAATGAAAGTGATGGCGAATGTGATCAAAAGAGTGTGACATCTAACCCCAAAGAAAATGAGATGCCATTTAATTCAGTACCCATAGAAATACCGCGATTTAATATTCTATCTGAGCGATCGCCGGACCATAAAAAGTCGTCGGCGTCATTTGAAATTAGTACAGAATCACAAATGCCATTAGAATTGGCTAGGAGTCCCAGCCCGACGCGATTGTTTGGTTCCAGTCCAATAACTCCGGTATTCTGGATGCACGGTGGTACAGATTCCAAGATTAGCCCAAGTGCACTAGCAGCTGTTAAACCCGATGGATCAGGACAAGTACGTTCAGATTGTTGTGCTTTATAAAATTCCGCGTGCCTAACATCACATTCTTGCGCAAAGGGACCGTCGGCGTCATCGTGGGCCGATTTAAAAATCGGGGAAGATTTAACGAAAGAAGAGCGCAGACGACAGGAAGCTATTTATGAATTGATATTCACGGAGCAAACGTATCTTCGCGATCTCCAAATGATAGTCGAGGTGTTTTATGGTCCAATGCAAGATTTACTCCCCAAGAACGAATTGGAAATGATATTCTCCAACATTGAGGACATATTATTACACAACACCGCCATCCTGAGTGACCTAGAACAACGTCAGAAGGAAGAGGATTATATAGTCAAGAGTGTGGGGGATGTTCTGGTGAAACACTCGGCTGGCCTGAGGTTATATGTAAAGTATTGTGGGAACCAAATGAATGCGAGTAAATTCATACAAAAAAAACGCGAAGAAGATAAAAGGATCGAAGAATTTCTCAAGGTAAATTCGATTGACAAAAATTTTGTTGTCTTGACAAAGGGAACAACACAATAAATCGAATGAAACCTGATGTAATACAGAGATGCCAACAAAACCCAAAGTGCGGCTCGCTGGATCTGTGTAGTTTTCTGCTAAAACCATTGCAACGAATCACCAGATACCCATTGTTGATACGTCAGGTAATAAATAAAATTTGAACATTTTTCTCTTTATGCAACGAGGTGTACTTTCCTCATCCACACACGCCCTCATCGTTAGATACTGCACTACACCGGAAAGGATAACGAGGATCACAGGTTGATGATGGAGGCCCTTCACAAGGCCGAGAAGGTACTGGAGGAAACAAATGAGGCGGCGAGGGAACAAGAGAATAAGAATAAATTGTCGGAAATAGCAAATTTGATAGATTTAGAGCGTTTGGAAGAGGTTTGTTCATTTAAGTTCATCATTCGTATCGCGCCGACGTCGAAACCTAAATTCTCAAACGCATCGTCGATCGGTCAACAATAAAGAAACTTGACCTTACGAGCACGACCCGTTTGGTTGGGAAGCGTCAGTTCATTTTCGAAGGACCGCTTAAGAAGACGAAGAGCGGACGTAACCTACACGGATATGTTTTTAATGACATATTGATACTCTGCCAACAAAATAAGAAATCGGCTTCCAAGGGTTACCGCTATTCATTGTACAAACCGGTAAATTCATTTGGGTCGGGAGGTTACTTGATTCGAAAGTGATTGTGCTCACATTTGTCGTGATTCTTTAGCCGATACCTCTAAATGAGATCTTTGTAAAAGATGTTGGTCCGGGTAAATGAATGTTGTTTGTCAAATTTGAAATCGACGTCTTGTGGTCATTGACCGCTCACACAATTTTTCACAGATGACACATGCTTTCAGGTAATTCACATAGCGGACACTATAAATCTGCGTGCAGCCAACGCTTCCATGAAGAGACAATGGGTGAATCAACTTGAAACAGCTAGCGGCTATTGCCTCACGAAGGAGCGTCAGGCACAGAGAGGAGGTACCACCCGTACTAACGATGTTCTCGTGTGATCGTTTGTGTCGGAGGGACGAGTTCTGAAAAATTGTCATTGTGTTGTTGTTTAGAAAGCACGTCTGCGCCAGCGGATCACATTAGCGGCACGCTCAGGGTTTTGGTGTATGAGGGCATACTTCCGGAAGAGTTGCATGGTGGTGTAAACAAAAAATTTTTCGCCTGCGTCGTCGCTTCTTTTTGCAAAATCCGAAAATTTTAATATTCCGCACTGCATTGCATTGCACACAGAGTCCGATAAGTTGAACAATATTCACGCGTACTGTCAGGTGCAGTTAAACCGACAAATATTCAAGACAAAGATAGTGAAGGGCACGATATCGCCACATTGGAATCAGGTAATCGAAATTGGCACTTTCGGTTCACAAATATCATTCACTTTTTCTCGACGACGTCCATTGATCCACTTTTCGTCAATCGGATTCTTAGTACCTGATGTTCTCCGTTACGACCTTGGAGGATGTGATAAAGGTATCGGTGCTTAATTACGACAAATACACGCAAGACGAGTATTTAGGTCAGGCGGAAATTGGATTACGCTTTCTCAAACATTACGGTGACAACGAGACGGAAAAAATTACTTTAGGATTAAAGCCCAGTGGTGGTTCCATATCCATATATTTAAGCTATAAAGCAACTTTTTAGTTTTTAATTTATTCATTTGGAGTGTTCATTGGACACTGCGTGCAAAAGAAAATTTTAGAAATTTTAATTTTTTTTAAATTAAATTACTAATAATGAAACCAATCAATCCCCTTGTTGCCTCATCGCATCATCAATGACAAAAATTTGCAATACCCTTTGCTTGACATTTCACGACCATTGATATTCTCGAGCTTTGTAACGTGTTCTAAGATTTAAATATCAATTTCAACTTTATACACTGAAAATTTTCAACATTGTGGATCTTCCCATCTGATATTAGGGTAATGATAAGTCGCATATATGCAATACACTGTCGATCCTTCTTTGACATTACTCGAATCATCTTTTAATTAAAACTCTAATAATAGCCACAAAAATGATTTTATATCCTTTGCAATAGTTATGGTCATTATTGAAAATGTCATTCTTTAGAGGCACGTCTGTGGAATCCGATCAAGGTCCTAAAATTCTATCGTATCATGTATCACTCCAGCACCGAGGCACCAATTACCGTTCCAAACAACAACATACTAAATTTAGAGAAATGTCAAATAATTATTCGCGACTGCTCGCATCCTCACGATTAGATAACCAATTTTACCTGTCCAGGTGCAATTGCCCACTGCGGTTCTTGAAATTCAACAATATAACTGTCATCGGGTCTGTGTAAATTAACAATTTCCAATCAGTTTACAATAAAGATAAATGAAATAACAATCCCAATGAATACCTCAACTTTACTTTACACTGGACTATCAAATCAATCAATCACAATAAAAGAAAGTTTAGCGACTCCACTTGTACAGATAAGTTTAAAGCAAAAAAGTGTAACATGCCTGGGTGTTGCCGATATCTGATTTGGCCCAACAATTCAACACCTATGTCAAAAGAATTTGACGTGCATGAGATCAAGAATTTTATTTATTGTCCCAATATTCAATAATTCCGCATACTCACCATCTTCAATTCCCTCGGGAGGCTCACTCCAACTCCATATCCAATCCTTGGCGACAAGCCCCCTAGAGAAGAATATGGGATGATCTCTGAAAGGAATTACAAAAAAGTCTACGATGCGCATTTAATTACTTTTCATTCCATTTTTTTTTTTTTTGTCCAACAAGTCAGCCTACTCACGATCCGGGCACGGCGATCAACGCGTTTTCTTTGCTGTCACGCTTGCACACGAACCACCTTGAAGATTGTCAAGTGTGACCGAGAGAAAAAAAAAGCAAACAAACAAGAGTTTGCATGTGGTTTTACCAAAACTTACTTGCATTTGTCATGAATTCTGGCGCGTTGACCGATCGTGTAAGCAAACTGACCGTTATGTTGACCTGCATGTTAAGTAGGCCTATTCGTGATGAGAATAGTTGGGGACAGAATCGAGCGTGAGAAACAAAAAGTTTATGAACTTACCAATAACCACACCATCGAGAGTCTTGACATCGCCAGGTTTGCTTACGAGATATTGTTCCAAAAATTTGGAAAAAGTTTTTTTTTTGCCCACAAAACATATTCCCATGCTCTCTCTTTTGCTTGCAACTACAAGTCTCGCTTTCCGTGCTATTTCTTTGACTTCGGCTTTCGGCAGATGTCCCACCGGGAATATTACCTAAGATTACATCCCGTCAGCGGGAAACGAAACGGAATGATAAGATAACGATGAATATCCATCTTGAACCTACATTTCTCAATTTTTCTTCATGAACTGTTGACAGAAAGTAACTTTGATCTTTGGTAGGGTCGGCGCCTAAAAATCTATATTTTAATAGAAGACTTAATTTAAAAAAAAACAAAAGAAAAAAAAGAAAAATAATGGTATCCGCATATCATACCTCTCAGCAATTTTGTTCTTCCGGAATCGGTTGTTTCACTTTGGACGTAATGTCCTTTTCAAGGTATACCAGGGTACATATTACTCACCATATTTCATAACTACGATGATCGCTTAGAAACAAAATACCTGTCGCAATCCACGTCAAACCCTTATCCCGTTCGGAAATAGAGCTGAAACATCTGTCCAAGAACCATCCAAACTTGATCTTTCGATTGCACGTGATGTCAGGATTTGGAGTTACTCCGCTTTCATAATCTTCGATCATCTTTACGAATACGTGCACCCAGTATTCTTTCGTGAAATCGACCTTCGGTAGATTTCGTCAGAACATTTGGGCTCCCCGTTACTGCAACAAGCAATGTTCATACGTGTCTTACCTGTTTGCATGGTATTCTTAGCTGATCACAGACCATTTGCACGTCTCGCCAATCCTGATCACTGGTGCATTCTCCCTTCTCATCGGCGATATCCCAATTACGCATGTAAACACCTTCGACAGTGAATCCCTAATAATAAAAATAACAAGAATATATATACACACACATTTTATCATTATTATTATTATTATTATTATTGTTGTTGTTGTTGTTACTTTAAAAGAAAGTTTAGAATGCGAAACTTTGCACGCATCAAGAATTCATACCTGCCTTTGTAATAGGTATGCCGAAACGCTAGAGTCTACTCCTCCTGACATGGCTACTATTACTGTGCGTTAATTGATGTATTAATGGGTTTGATAAAAGAAGAAAAAAGAAACAACGACCCCAACAGAAACGCGAATATCGATCACCTTTATCACCGGGTTCGGGCCTTCTATGAAGGCTCAAATACCTCTTAAAAAATTGTGCAAAGGAGCCAGTTCGTTTTAAGGATCTGCGAGAAAGTGGCAAGAGATGAGGGAACATGCTTGAAAAATCTCGAGCACATTGAATGATTCAAATTATTATCATCAACAAATCAGGATAGTCCGATTATGTGGGCACACTGATGTCGATATGATTTGTGTCGTCACTCATCAATCGCACCTTGCTGAAAAATGTCTCGTGTGTCGCCGGCCCTGACAATTGTAATTAAGCTTGGTACTTCTTCAATATGTGATGAAGAAACCAGTTTACCATTACTATCCAATCTTTCACTGATGGTCGAGACGATCGTGAAACTTCGTAATTTAGGTCATAGAGTAATTTTGGTTACCAGTGGAGCTATTGGAGTTGGCCTAAGAAGATTGAACATGAATAAGAAGCCAAAAAAATTGGCCGCGATTCAGGTCATACATATGAGTGGATACGGAGACTATCGACCGGGTTCTTTGCAAAGTTCGAAACAAACATACTGATCTTCTTCTCTTTGCATGAAAGGCCGTAGCAGCAGTTGGTCAAGGAAGATTGATGAGGATGTACGACGATTTATTTAGTCAACTGAATCAACCAATAGCTCAAATACTATTGACCAGGCACGATCTCTCAGATGTAAACTCATATTACAATTTATCTTTAATAATGTGCAATCTCTTCGATCACATTGATCATTTCAACATTCCACGCCAACCTTGATTATCGCACGATAGCGTACCCAATATCTTAACGCGGTTAACACCTTCACTGAATTGTTATCAATGGGTGTGGTCCCGGTGGTCAACGAGAATGACACCGTTTCCGTAAGCGTAAGTACCTTAGTAATTGATCCGGCAAACATTGCCCTCCTTTCATTCATATTTTGGTTCCCATTTGGGCTTTGCGATCATTATAAAAAAAAAAAATTATCATTATTATTGTTGTTATTTTCCTTCGTAAAACATAGGAAATCAAGTTCGGCGACAACGATACTCTTTCGGCCGTAACGGCCGGAATGGTAAACGCCGATTATCTGTTTTTAATGACCGATGTCGATTGCTTGTACACGGATAATCCAAGAACAAATCCTAACGCCAAGCCTGTCGAGATTGTTGAAGATGTCGGTGCGTTGAGAGACCGGGGTCAGTAGTTTAATTTGCGAATTAAGAATAAAGGGGGTTTTTTTTTTATTTCCATTACTCGTTACCAACTCGGACACCCGATCTCGCGTGTGAATTTGATTCGAAAATCACTCCATATCAGTCACAGTTTCGTCACCTGGTAGCACTCTAGGTACTGGAGGCATGTTCACAAAACTGATCGCGGCGGACCTAGCAACTGCCGCGGGAGTCACGACAATCATAAGTCGTGGTTCAAACCCTCAAAATATCCTGTCCATCATCGATTATCTATCATCTGCCTCCAAGGATCTATTGCCGTCCTCACCACCTCTGCACACTCGCTTCTTGGCGAAGGATAATCCGATGGTGGACCGAAAGTGGTGGATATTGCATGGTTTGCACACAGCCGGCACCATTCACATAGATGAGGGAGCCATGCGGGCGATTACAAAAGTTGGCCTGAAAAGCAGTCTATTCGCGGCGGGTATCGTGAAGGTGGAAGGAACCTTTGTCGCACACCAGGCTGTTAACTTGACCATTGAGAGGGTCAGGAAGGACGGTAAAGGAGAGATGGAAACGGTGGTTGTTGGAAAGGGATTGGTGAATTATTCGTCGACGGAAATTTTTAGGATTAAAGGATGTAAAAGTTTTGAGATCGAAGAGAGATTAGGATACGCTGATTCCGAGTGTGTGATCCACAGAGACAATTTGGTAATCACCATAAAGAATGTTGAGGATAGTTGAAAGTGAATGTGACTTAGACACTCATCGTTCATCACGATCTTATACTCGTGAGAAACATCCATACATAGATGCACGTCATAATTTTATTCAAAAAAAAAGAAAAGAAAAGCTCACTCCTATTTAGGGAAGTCAGTCATCACGAATAAATGCTTCGTGTGTTTTAATAAGTAAAAATGCAGTGAAATGTGAGAATGACAAAGAAATAATTCGCATACATGTACAGTATATAAATATATATAAATAAATCTAATTTACAACCGCCATCACTTCAAGTTAATCAGGATTAAATTAATAAAGGTTAACCAAAATCAAAATACCATTCGCCAATCTAATCAATCACTTTGAAGAATATGAATTGAGAGGACCACCATAATTGCTTTGATTGTTTTGGTTAGGATATTTTCCGTATTCATAATTGCCTTGATTGTTTGGGGGATAGGCATTCGGGTTGTTTGAGACGGGTTGAACGTTTTTGGAACCGATGTGTAATTCCTTTGTCATGTTCGCTAACTCATTGACTTTGTCACCCGAATCCTTTGTCGTGAGGTTGGGTTTTGTGGATTTTTGAACGAGAGGTTTCGAATTCCTTTCCTTCTCGGCATATTCCTGAAAAGAGAGAAGACCGGTAAATAATTATTCGATCAGCTCATTTGCCGAATAGACACGCCAAAAAAAATTTATTTTGTTGAAAACATTGTCAAGGCGACAGTTAGTTACCTTCACGATGTTGGACAACTTTTGGAAATTCGGATCCTCGAATTGCACTAGTTCACGTTCCTTCCTCATGCGTGTGGCAACTTCACCGTACGTCGGGCATTTTAGAAATCCCTCTAAACTCTGGTTACAATTCGTGCAAACGAACCCCAATTGTTCCTTCAGCTTGAGATCTTCAAAAATACTATCCGACAGCTCTTTCTTGATAGCCACCTTTGACAATTCTTCCATGTTAGATCTCGGGAATCCACATTTTCCACAAGCGGCAATCTGGTGATGAACGTGTTTGGGCAATTTACACAAATCACAAAATTGTCTTTGGACTAACGTCTTGCGCGCGTTTATCAAGGATTCCATGTGAACAAGCCATTGCTTGCATGATTGACACTCGGCAAAGTCAGTGTTTGGTTGGCCGCATCCGTGACATGTTCCATAAAATTTGCGAAGAAGATCCGTCGGTGATAGAATTGATTGGGGCATGTTGCAGTAAGGATTATTTTGACCATAAGGGGGATGGGGCTGAAATGGGGTAGAGTAGGTGGCCGGAGACATCATCATTGAGGCTCGATGATTATACTGAGTGTTTATGGCTGGCAGTATCGGTGGATTTGGATTCGGATTATTATGGTATGGTTGACCTTGACCGGCATTCGCTACCGGCGGTTGGAACTGCGGTCTCGGAATGCTGAATCCTCCAGCGAATTGACTTTGTCGTTGTTGATACTGGCCAGTTTGCATTTGCACCGGAGGATTTCTGGGGGCTTCACCTTGAACTGGAAGCTGTTGACCCGTCGCATACGTCGACGGTTGTCGATTTGGAGGCGGCGTTGCTGGATGATTTGACATTCCTTTTTTTTTTTTTTTAAAAAAAAAAAAAAAATGTAGAGAACTGCGGTGATATTTTTTGTTTGTTTTTCGAAAGAACTGCGAAAAATTGTTTATCTCAACAGTGGTAAGAATCGCTTACCATGGAGTTCGTGCACTTAAAAAAAAACTTGTGATTTGCTATTTTTGGGTGAGTAGGAAAGAAAAGTGCATCACCACCGTATAAGAAATAAGATAAAGATTGGCAGATATGTTTATTACACAAAGCAAACAAACATCATTTTAGGCTTTTCCTTGTTCCAAGATGATTATCGATTTGTTGTTTTTTTTTAAATCCATTTCTTGAAGCTTCGTTAAAAATTCGATTGCTCACACGTGAAACGCGCACCTACAGTATATACGGTTAGGTTTGATGGTAAAAACAGCTTCAGTGTAACAACGTAATATAATATATACATTCGGATATATTTTTTTCTCCTGAATTTGAATGCGCATCTTGTCCCCGAGATCACACATTAAAATTTATATTCACTTTATTTAGTAATATAAAAAATTCATGGTCGGTTCGATCACCCATGCTTCGCGTATGCAAAAGTGAAAGTTTCGTTAATCCATTGTGTTAAACTTTTCAAACAATTCAGGACCTTTTACTAGGAATAACGATTTATTTTGGAATCTTTGGATTCCTCGTATTTGTGTTGTTAATGGGACCATCCTCTCGTTTCAGGTATTCCTCGCCTCGTTAAAACGATGCTACGTGAAATGAGACAGCCGATTGATTCCCTTTTCCAACGCATTCACTCAACCTTCATCCTTTACCACACGTAGGAATGGTCCAATAGGCAAGTTACATCATTTCATGACGATAACATCACTAGAATGGATGAGGTACGTGTATACAACCTTGAAGGGGATCTTGGTGGGACATATGAAAACCTGATTCCCGAATTATCCTTGTTACCAGGGTCACATTTCGAAGAATTTTTGGGAGTCGGCTGTCACAGGCGTGTGATGGTGTATATGTGTATATTGTGGAAAAGAAGAATCCAATTTTACAAGTAAGAAATTCTAGTCGGATTGAAGTGTTTGGTAACCGCGCTTTTTGTAAATGTATTATTATTTCGAAATTAGATATTTTATTTTGCGCTCGCAACGGGATCGGTTTACTTGTTCTTCGTCACGGCATGGAAGCACATTCCGGGGCCCTATGTCTCCAAGATACATATGTAAGTAAGTGTAGACCGGTCATTAAATTTAAATTTTGGAGTCGATGAATGCCCGATTGGCTCATTGCCTAACAACATTTTTTTATCGTTATTCTTCCCATCCGCAGATATTTTATTCCGATCACCATCATCTTCACGTATGCATCATTTATTGCTGCATGCTACAGTGATCCCGGAAGAATCACCGAGAAAAAAGTGACCAAAGCTTGTAAAATGTTTGAATATGACTTTCTGTTATTTGAGCCGAGAGAATGCAGAACTTGTCTATTCCTAAAGTATGGTCTCATCGTTGATTCCAATTTTCCGGCAATCCTCTTTGCTAACTCAAAAAATGTGTGCGCGATGTTTTCAGGCCTGCTCGATCAAAACATTGTTCGATGTGTAACATGTGCGTAGCAAAATTCGATCACCACTGTGAGTTATCATTTTCTCGGAATCGCAATCATCGATCGCCGCGACCCTGACATTTTTTTCATCTCCATTCCTTGACACAGGTGCATGGATCAATAACTGCGTCGGTCTAAAAAATTTTCGTTATTTTCTCCTCTTTCTATATGCAACCATGCAAACATGCTTTTACGGAACATACTTGATATACTATATATTTTGCGGAATATCCAAGCAAAAGAATTTGCGTTCATTGTGGTTTAACGATGCACACACGGGAAAACGATTGAGGGTTTCCAATTATCAGATAGCCTTGGTAAGTTTTTATCCGGAAAACCTTTCCCACCTTCATCTCCGCTAACAAAAGCATCCGGTTCTTTTCTCACAAAAAAAAAAAAAAAGTTGTTGATTCATCAAGAAAGAGTACTTGGCGCGTTAGGAATATTTACCGCCCTCGTAGGAGTGGTGGTCTTGATCTTCATGTGCTATCAATTCTACCTAATCCTTTCTGGCAAAACTTCCAACGAGTCATTTAAATGGGAAGACCTCGAGGAAATCATCATGGACGGAGAGTTGTGGGTATACGACGACGATCGTAAATTTGACAAACAACCGAAGAACAAAAAGAAGTCAAGGAACAACAATGGCAAGGAGGTTACGAAAGCAAGGACAACAGCTGTTTATTGGATCCGACCAAAGGATGATGCTAGGCAGCGAGGAGACGGCAAGAAAAACAAGGAAGAGAATGGCGCGGTGAATGATGGTGGGAATAGTACTGGTGGTAGTAATGAGACCACAAAAGGTGACAAGAAACCGCAGATCGGGAGGCAAGTGAAATCAATATCGGAAGTGAAAAACATTTATAATAAGGGAATCCTGAGTAATCTTCGTGAAGTGTTATTTCCACCTTCACTATAGAATAATCATAAAAGATTAACCATTTTTCATGTACTCGCGTTTAAGGTAATTAATTCATTGGCGTCCTTCGAATCATGCCTGATTCTTTGTACATTAATACATTCCAGGATAGTTTTCCAATAATAAAATTCTATTCGAACAACTATCTTCTTGCCGCTGCATGCAATAGTACCGTGTGTGTGCGTCAAGCAATGAACATTTCCTATTGTTACGGTGTTACAGATACTTTAATTAGATATACAGTATCAACGTCAAATCAAAATCCGTTTCGGGATTTCGGTTGCCCATATAATCATAAGATCGACCTAACCCTCCATCTTGCCGCACGTGCATATGTCGCAGAGGAAACCTAAATGGGGTTATCCCACTCTCTGCGCGGTCCACCTGTCTTCAAGCGAATTCAGATCAATGATTTGAGGTCACGTCATAAACAGATATTCGCAAATATAACTCCATCTTCTTCCAACAATGATCCGTGTTCAAAGTTGGACGACCAAGATTCCAAAAAAACAAAAGATGCCCTCTCCAAACCTTCGCCGGCATCTATCAACATCATAATAAAAAATTCATTTGTCAAGGAGACGGATGTGCCGTGGACCGGCGAAGAAGCGATAGAATCAACAGTCTTACGGATGATAGTTGACAAGTATCCTCCTTTAAAGATCAAACGAGAATCTGTCAAAGAATACATTGATGCGCACAGTCGTGGTTCTGCGATTAATAGTAGTAGGCCACCATTTGGTGGATCACCTTTGGGATTGCCGCAACCGTCATCCTTGGAATCCGGCAGTCCCGCACCTGTGACTCCCGAAAATTTGATTAAGCCTAATAATAACAATGTCAATTCTTCCTCACGGCCCAATTCTCGCAAAGAAAGATACGAGAAAATACGGGAGAAAAAACAGTCCCGTATTATGAATGCAAGAGATGCGGCGACTGATTATTCCATTGGTATGAGGCACCCGAAAGCTGGGTCGACCAAGAATGCAAAGAGTACAGAGGGTGATGGGAACCACGAACACCAAAATGAAATTTTACCAAGAAGCATTGCGGCTTGGAACTCAATTGTGGAGAGACGCATTCAAGATGCGATTTCGGCTGGTGAATTTAGGAATCTTCCATATCATGGAAAACCTTTACCACCCGATCCTAATGAAAATGTTAGTATGACCAACTCAAAGGAAGAATAATGAATTTCTTTTGAATTATCAAACTTTTTTATAAACTTTTTTATAAACTTTTTTCTCCTCAATAATCATCTTAAACTTTTAGAATCCTTATCTTGATCGCACAGAGTTTCTAATGTAAGACTTCCTTTTTCATTTATTCACTTTTCTTTCATTGATCGAAAAGTTTTTACCATTTAAATTTTTCTTAGGAATCGCCTCGTTCAAAGACAAGGTGCTGCACCAGCATGGATAGAATACCAGAGGGAGGTCGACAGGGAAGTTGCAGCTTTTCGAAATCGTATTATTGAGAATTGGCTACGCTATAGCTTTTTAAATGATCTCCCGCCTGAAAAACCCGATCCCAAGTGGGAAAACAAACAAACTTCCTACTGCGAGAAAGCAATCGATAGATTAAACAGCAGATTAAGATCTTACAATACTATCGCACCGTATGCAGTTCGCAAATGTTACTTAAACCTGGAGAGCGAATTTCGTAGAATGTACCAGAATGCCAAGGACGAAAAAAGAAGTATGAAGCATGATTTTATGGAAAGTGATGTTTGTGATAAAGGAAAAAAGACAGAAGAAGTCAATAATGATGATAACCTGTGGATAGGATTTGCTAAAGGGGTTAAATGGTTGATTGGACACTAAAAACAAAAAAAAACACTGGATTTATTTTATTATCTTTTATATGATGTGCATTTTTGCTGCTAGCTTCAATGGCAATCAAGGATGATAATAGAATGTTATAAAAATATTGCATATTTGTTCAAATAATATTAATGTTAATAATATTCTTTACTTGAGCATAAGAATTTTGATGAATCTTAATAATTCAATTTACTGTCAATAATTAATCAAGCTTAAAATTGTAAACAATCTAATCTAAACAAATTATATATTTATATTTAATTTACTGTCAATAATTAATCAAGCTTAAAATTGTAAACAATTTAATCTAAACAAATTATATTTTTATATTTAATTTACTGTCAATAATTAATCAAGCTTAAAATTGTAAACAATCTAATCTAAACAAATTATATATTTACATTTAATTTACTGTCAATAATTAATCAAGCTTAAAATTGTAAACAATCTAATTTAAACAAATTATATATTTATATTTAATTTACTGTCAATAATTAATCAAGCTTGAAATTGTAAACAATCTAATTTAAACAAATTATATATTTATAGTATTGTTATTTAATTAGTGATATATTATACTGTATATAAGTAATATAAATAAATATTTTGGATTGAATTTATTAAATTAAAAACTAATTGATAAAATATTTTGTAATAATCAATTTTAATGATTATATTAATTATAATAAATGAAAACAATAAATCTTAAATCATATATAAAAATAAAAACATTTAATAAAAATTTTATTCTCAATCTAATTCAATTATTACTTTTTTTTTTTATATTCCATTTATTTATTATTATTTATTACTATTATGTTATTTTATTTTATTTTTTTAAATACCTGTAGTTAAACTAGGTTGTAGTTTATTAATCAATTGAAAATATAAATGTATTTTCACTCAAATAACATAATATATATTATAGATAAACATTTCTATTAAATTTAATAAACTTGTTATAAACAACAATGATTTCTAGGTTTGATCTTGAGAACAATATTTCACTTAATGATAATCTTTAAATGAATATTTTTCTAGTTTATTATTTTATTGTCAGCAGGTTGTTACTATTGATTAATTTTAGTAATTTATATTTAGACACTCAAATATATTATAATATTCGGTTAAAATTTAAAACAATATACTATTTACTATATTTATTAATAGTAATTAAAAAATATTTGAACAAATTACAATATTTTTTAAATATTTTGAAAAAATAATGAGAATAATTTTAATTTCAAGTTTTTTAATACTTTTTTATTAAACTTGTAATTATGCTATATGCTTAATCTTTATTGAAAAGTTTATATAATTATTTTACAATATTATAGATTTTTTATATAATAATTAACTTATCATTATACTGAAGTATTTTAAATCTAGTCTTGAGAATAATATTTTATTTTTTTAGAGAATTGGTATAATTCTCTGTTCAATAGATTTGTTATTAATAGTTTACTATTATAAATTATTTAAATATTATCAAAGGATCAACAAAAAGAGTTTTTTTATAAGTATAAGAAATAATTTTTTTTTTTTTAACCTGCAGTCAGGTTAGCATGGCATGTCTTTATTGTATATATGCTAGATATTTACAAATTATT
>CAJVPT010000203.1:0-36653 GCA_910592055.1 Acaulospora colombiana
GTAGTTTTTCCTTAGTTCTTGGTTGTTGAAAGGGCATTCTTTGCACTTGAACATTGGTGAGGTTTCTTTATTTCTGATCATGTGGTTCACAATGACCCTTTGGTTGTCAAGTTGTCTTGTTATGTACTGTCTTACATATTTGTTCCTTGAAAAACGAAGATACAGTATATTATGTGTTAAAAAAATGTCTTTTTCCTTGTTAATATAGTTTTTTCTTCCTTTTTTGTTGCCAACCATTTGATTGTTGACTAGTGTTGGGCAGGAAGGACCAGAGTGATTGTGCGAAAGCTGTTAGTGGAAAGGTTATTGTCTTTTTGGGTGGGTAGTTCCTTTCTATTAGCTTTTAACTCTAGTTCCATTTGTGTGATCAGTTCTTTCAAGTCTTTGTACCATTTGGGTATTCTGCCTTGTCTCTCCAGTCTCATTCTTATTTGTTGCCATGAAAAATTTTAGTTTTGCTATCATTCAAAAGTTGGTCTTTAAACATTATCTTCTTCCTTTTAAGTGAGGTTCTATGTTTTTTATACCATCCTTTTGTGACTAGTTCTTTAATTGCCTCACCCTTATTTTTAATAGGTTTTCTATGCCAGGTGTATTCTGTTGGTACTATCATAATTCCTTGTACTTTGAACATATTTAGGATGTCATTTGTGAGGTTGTTCTTTTTCTTTGTCCAGAAAGGAAGTTTATCTGTTAGGACTGAGGTGTTTGACCAGTAGTTGTTTTGGAGTTGTTGAAGTCTAATTTGCGTAGTGATACCTGTCAAGTTGTGACTGTTTAATCTATTTGTTAGATTCTTCCCGTGCATGAGGATTTGTTTGTCTCATAGGTTGAAAACCTTGTAGCCAAAGTCAACGTGGAGAATGCAGTTCAGTGTTGTTGAGGATAGACTTGCCTTATGCTTAAAGTTTTTGTTTATTTTGCTGCTTATTTTGTCACACTCTTTCTCGAAAAGGGTTAGATCATTGAGAAGGTATTCTATTGCAGGGAAGAGAGCCTAATTAATAATATATTGTGTCTGCTTGTCTGTGATTTTCTTCCAAGTCAGTGTTCTGGTTGTGATATCTATCTTTTCTTTGATTATATTTTTCTGTCGAGTCCTCTTTCTATCTTCTATTATCCATATACCCAAAATTCTTGTTGCTTCATCTTTCCTAAGTGGTTGGATTCGTGTTCCATTGAGTTTTATGCTTTTCTCTCCTTGATCTTGAGTTACATTTAGACAAATCAGAGATGATTTCTCCTCGTTCACCTGAATATCGTTTATCTTTAAGAATTCTGAGGCTTTGTTTAAAATTGATTGCATGCTTGATTTACTATTTGCGAACCATGTGGTGTCATCCATATATGTTGTTACTGTTATTTTTGTTTGTTTTGTTCTTTTGTTGGCTATCTCGTTTTGACAGGGTGATGTCAGGTCTAAGAGAACTTCTGTTTTCATTGTGTATCCAGTGTGTTTGTCTTGAATTTCTTGCAAGAGTGGATCATAGTATACTCTCCAGAGGAACGGAGAGATGATATCTCCTTGATATATCCCATCGTGGACCTGGTATTCTTCTGTGAGACTGTGTGCTGTGATTATTCAGTTATTTCTGCTTTCCAATATGGCATTGAGTATCTCAATTATCTTGTCTGATATTCAGATTCTTTTGAGGACCTGGACTAGCATTTCCTTGTTTATTGAGTAATATGCTTTGCTGATGTCTTAGCTGAAGATCTAGGCCTCTTTCTTGTATTCTTTCACTTCCTCTATGATGTTGTTGAGGATATGGATTGGTTTCTGAGTGCTTCCTCCTGATAAACCTGCCCAATTATTGGTACACAAAATCTCATATTTGGTGCAGATAGTTGTGAGTCTTGTGTTCAAGATACTTATGAAAACTTTCCTTATTGTTTCGAGTAGCATGATGGGTCAGGTAAAGTTGATGTTTCTCATCCAGTCCTTGGGCTTTGGTATCGAGTACACGTTTCCTTTTTTCCAGTCTTCTGGGACTTTACCAGTTTTTAAAATTTTGTTGAAGAGACTTTCTAAGAGTTCTAGCCCCTTTTTTCCCAGCTTTTTCAGAAGTATATATTTAATTTCTGAAGGATCTGGGACACTATACTTCTTCTTTTCTTTGATTGCATCCCTTATCTCTGATGTGTCTATTGGAGTCAATGCGTTGTTGAACTAGCTTGCCTGGACTGTCTTCTTGGGTCTGTACTGCTTTGTCCAGTGTGGAAAATCTTTTATGTTCAGGATCCGTCTGAGTCTTGTCCATTTCTGATAGTGTTCCTGTATTTTGTTTTTGATTATTGTTGGGTCTGTGATTATTTCAAATTCATCCGCTGCTTTCCGTTCTATGAGTCTTTGTGTATTAATTACTCTGGGATATTGTTTCAAAATACTGTTGATCATTTTCTTTGGGTGTTCCTCTAGATCTTTGTATCTCTGTTCAATATGTTTTTGTATTCTCTTCTCCTTTTCTTTTTCGATCGTGACTTTTGCTATCTTGATTTTTATCTCCCAGATCTCTTTGTCTCTGATAACCATTTTTGCAATTCATCTTTTCTACCTACTGTGGCTTTCTGGAATAGTGGAGACTCTATTAAGAGTGTATGTGGTGTATTAATTTCTTTTACCAATTCTAAGATCTGTATCTCAAGAGTATATGAACGTGAGTCTGGATTTATTAGCCATGTAGTGCACTTTCTTTGGAGGTTGCCTATCTTAAGCAATCTTTGCATAATTTCCTTGTACCTGGACTTGTGTATTGTTCCAGTATTCCTCTTTCTGCATTTCTTTTTAAGAAAGCCTTTGCTGCTAACTTTATTGATTCTTTGAAATGATTCTATGTTTCTTCTATCATTTTGCTGTTGCCTTTGAGGAAGGCCTCCGACTTTTCCTCCATTGTCTTTGTGAACTTTGTCCATTGTTTGGGACTTGAGTTGATGTAGTCAATTTTGTTTTGCTTGTTGTTTTTTCTGTTTGCCAATTTGTTCCATGTGGTGTGTGGTATACTGAGGTGAGTGATAACTATTTTATAATCATTTTTGATCACCGTGTCTACCTCTAGGTGTTCAACGTTAATGATGTTTGGCTATAGTAGGTCCGATATCTATATGTAGTCAAGTTTGCTACCATAGTTTGATTTGGGTCTATTGTATATGTATCTTGTTTCCCTGAGATGGACTTGTTAATATGTGTCCACCATATTGTATGCCTCCAGTGTGTCGATTATATGTCGAGGCTTGTTTTCTTTGATTTTTCCTGATGTACGATCTAGTTGGTGGTTTATTATTTCATTGAAATCTCCCATTACTATGATATACATGTTATTGCTTTTAGATTTGCTGATTTGTGCTTAAAACTACTGTAGGAGTTTGTTTCTATCTTGTTTGTTCGATGTGTTTGATGTATTGTAAAGAGTAATGATTCTGTACTATATTCATCTTCTAAAGGCCAGGTCTATTGAGAGACCTCGATTGATGCATTCCTTTGATCTGAAAATGTGTGTGCCCATTCCTTCTTGATTGGCATACTTACTGTTGTTTCGCATGATTGGTGTGTTGGTGTTGTTGACCAGATTTGATACTTTTTTTCTTCGTCACGCCATTTTTGATTTCCTGAAAGCCAGGTCTCTGTAATTCCCAATATGTCTATTTGTTGTTCTTGGCTATATTCTAAGATAACTAACTTGTCTGCTTCAGTGTTAATTCCTCTTACATTTAGAGTTCCCATTTTCCAAATATTGTATGATTTGTTGGTTTTATTTATTCCTTCGTATTGCCTATTGTGGGCTCTGTTCTCCGGGGGTTTTCTAATCATAATGATTGAGGCAGAAAGAGGGGGTTGGTTCAGTATGGTCTGCTCCATTGATGGGTGTATCCAGGCAATCCATCATTTCTTTCATGATAGATGCCATTATAGATCCTATCCAATTAATTCTTTCATTTATCATTTCCTGCTGCTGTCTGATTTCCATCCTTTTGAGTGATAGGGTTCTGAAGTTTGAGCTTCCTGGAGATGGCTCATTTCATACAGGGGAGTCCATAATTGCTAGTCCTTTGGCTTTGATATGGAGATCTTCTTCGATGGCTGAGACTCTTCTGTTCAGCATGTATACTTGATGTTTGATGGCTTGCATGTCCATTTGTAATTGGTTGAGGATCTTGAAAATTTTGCTTGTGTCTATTGATGAATAAGTACCCCTAGTGACACTGACATATGTGCATCCTGTGGTAGGGGTCTTGACTATAAATCTTTTCTCTTGTTGGACAAAAGGGGAATCTCTTCTGTAGGTTCCTAGTCTTGGTTGTTCATACCTATTGATTCTGTCTTTTTGCATTGTACTTTCTCTTGCTATCACATATTGAGTATGTTCGTAATCCTGGGCTCCATAGCCAAAACATAGCTTGTTGTTTTTGTTACCCAGGTTAGTTTCGTGCCTTGGAGTTGGATGTCTCTTCCCTTTGCCCTGATCAAATCCTGCTCATTCTTGTAGTACAAGATAATAAACTTTTTGTTTTGGTTTCCGTTATGAGGGATATAGACTGTTTTGGCCACTGTTTGTTCGATTATTTCTCTAAGTTCTTTCGCGGAGGTTCCCTATGGTAGATTTGCCAGTATGGCACTGTATTGATTCCTTTTTTCTCTTATGATATGGGTTCTGACCAATGGAAAGGTCTTTATACAAAAGGTATCTTTATAAATGGCCCATTTTTGGACTTGTTTCTTATATGTGATTGTTGTTTTAAATTGGACTATACCAGATTTGACTTGTCCTGCTGCTTGTAAGGTGATTTATTCAATCTGTATCTTGTCTTGGAAAAGACTAGTGATATTCTTTTTTTGAAAGTGGTTGGGGATATCCCAAACTCTGATGAAACGGATTTTGCTTTCAGTGGTACCGATTTCTGGTATGAACCTAAAAAAGGTAGTTTTATTGTCAGTGATCTGGATCACACATGCAGCGATCGCCTCGTGGTAATTGTCAAAGATAGTTGCGATAATTGGAGTTCCAATTGGTTCTTCAAAACGTATATGCTTCAGGGTTGTTAGGTGCTCCAATTTGTTGTGAATATGATTGAATTTTTCCTCTGAAGAGGTTCCTGATACTGCTTCCAGCTCAATGACGACTTTTCCTGGACAAAAGGTGCTTCCGATTTCTTGGATTCCTGTTTGTTTTGTTACTCCTACTATTTTATTAGGGGTGTTGTCATAACTGAAACTGTTCAGGGTAATATTATTGTTATTCGTTAGGTTCTCTTTTTTCTCTCTTGTCGGTGGTGTTGCTGAGGTTACTGTCAATGGAGACTGTAATCTTGTCTCAGTTTCTCTTTTCTCTGTTGGCGATGAAGTGATTGAGATATCTATCTCTTGATCCAGGTCTTTATCTTTTTCTATCGTTTTGAGCTCTGGGATGTCTGTAGTTTGTGTATTGATCAAGGGAATCTCTGGTATTTTCTTCACTTTCTCTTTTTCCGTCACTGTACGGTTTTTCTTAATGCCAGTTAGATGACTAAATTTACTTGCGAGTTTGGTTTTCAGGAGCAGTTTGGAGATTTTACTACTACCTGTGATGATTCTTTTTCCTGTATAGCTAACCATTGGGTTTCTTGCCCTGGTCGACTTTCGTGACATGTTGGTGGTGGTTGCACATTACGAGCATTTTGTTTTTTCTTCTATGTTTTGGGTTGTTATCATAAAAGGAAATTTTCAGAAATTTGGATGCGAGTGGAAAAGAGTTTTTTTTTTGAAATTTAGAATTAATATATATAAGCATCAATATTATTAAATTTAAAACTTAAATAAATATGTATAACTAAGATGACTAATGATAAATTGTTAGATTATCTTATTTTTTTATTAATTAAGTTAGTTTTATTGTATAAAGTTATTTCAATATTAGAATATATGGAAGCAATTGAGGTAGTTATTTATTTAATTGATATAATTATTTATATAATTGAAATAATTTAAGAAATAAGTATAGTTAAAGAATTTATAGATAAATCTGAAGTAATTGTAATAGAAAATTCTTGAATATATTAGTAATTAAAAATTTGATATCAGTTATTAGGCCAATATCTATCTTTGTTATTATTGTATTGATAAGAACTTAATAGACAAGTAACAATAAAAAAGATAGAAGCTAAATTATTTAGAGATATATTTGAAATAGTTGTAACAGAAGATTTTTAACTACATTGATAATTAGATATACAAAACCAACTATTAGGATAGTATCCTTTTTTATTATTATTATATAAATAATAATCAAATATATATATAAGGATAGTGTAGGTATTATTGAATAGAAAAGACTCTTCTATAGGTTTTTTATTTATTTGATTGGATTTTTTTGTTTAGTAATAATAGAATAAAAATATAATACAAGCAATAATGGTAAAAACAAATTTTAAATAATTTTCATAATTATTTTTATTGTTTATATAATTCTTTTTTTTTTTTGAAATAAAAGATAAAAGGTTCTTTATATAATAAATTAATTGATGGTTTTTTTATATTCTTTTGTTAAAAATAATATATAAAAATAATATTAATATTATTTTTAAATATAATTTTAATTTGGAAAAGTAAATATATATTGTACAAGTAGCCGACAAAAATATTCAATCAAATAAAAATTATTATTTTAAAAATCAAATTTTATTCGTGAATAACTTTAAATTTAATATTAAAAATGTATTTAAATTTTTTTATGCTTAATTAATAACTTTATTTATTTAAAAATAAAAAAAATTAATAAATATTTAAAACTTATAAACTTACTGATTTTGAATATAGTAAAATTATTGATCTATAGAAAGATAATTATAGTAAATTTAATATTAAAGATATTTTTAATTATTCAAAAATAATTATTTGTGATATTAGTGAAAAATATAATATAAATTAATAAATTAATATTATTTTTAAGTCTAATAAACAATTAAATTGATAAAGAGATTTTATAAAAATTATAAAAAAAAGGAAATTGACAATAATTTTTAAATAAAATAACAGAAAAAATTAGTCAATTATTAAAAATCTTAATAAATTTTTATACTATTCAATGTATTTATATAATGAAAGATTTTATAATTGAGCTGGAAAAAAAAACTTTTAATAATGAATAAAATTGGAAAAAAAATTAGAATAGTATTATATTAGATAAAATTGAAATTAAAATGAAATAAATACAATAATTTGAAATGATAAATTTTATTTTTAATATTTTAAAATAACCCACATTATTGGATTTGGTGATGTTCACATGAAATATATATATATAAGTTGTTTAATTTCAATAATAAAATCACAAAATCAAGATATAATGGTATAGGGGTATTTTACAAAAAATAGAATTGAATTTTTGATTTAAGTTTCTTATAAAATTAAAAGGTCTATATATATCAAAGTCTTAAAAAATAATTTTTTATCTTTTATTGATAAATTAAATAATAATTTGAAATATATTTTTTAAGATAACAATGTTTTAATTCATTAAGCAAAAATAGTTAAATAGTAATGAGAAAATAATTTGATAACAAATATTTCTTGACTTACACAATTACCAAATCTTAATCCAATTGAGTATTTATGGGATATTTTAGAAAAAAGAGTTTATAAACATAATTTATATCCAAAAAATCTTATATAATGAATGATTATTTTAAAAGAAAAATAAAATCAAATCAAATTAGAAAATTTAGAAAATTTAATAGAAAGTGTCAAAAAAAAAAATTCAGATTGTAATAGAAAGTAATGAAAATCAAACAATATATTAATAGTATTAATAAAAAAAAATTCAAAACTTTATAAACATATTAATATAAATTTTATTAAAAGCTATTTAGTAAATTCTTTAATAATAATAAAAACAAAATCAACTTTAAATTTAAAAATTGCGATGATTAACATGTCAAATATTTTTGGCAGGTGAGTGTACATACAGTGAGCACCTGTATACAGTATACGTAATCTGCTTTGCTTACAAAATAAATAAAATACATTCTAAACAGGATTTAATCCTGAAATCCGTTTTTAATGTTTATATTAATGCATGCACGCCTAAAGTTACTTAAAAATTTTTATGCATGTGGCAGATGCACATCATTAGGAATAGTATCATTTTTGGCATAATACTGTATCTAGTGTAATAAACTAACGGGGGTTCATATGCGATAAATAAATAAAAAGCCTTAAATATAATTTAGGAAGTGTGAAAAGAATGAAGAAGGCAGTAAGAGATGGTAAAATGCGAAAAAAAAAATATAATAAATATAATAAAAATAAAAATAATAAAAAAAAAGAGATAGAATCAAACAAAATAGAAGAGGATGCCATTAAATTAGAACATGGTGAGTCTAATCGGTCTGTTTCACGTAACTTGAGAAAAAAAAAATCAGCCAAACATGAACATACTCCAAGGCTCGAGACGCGGAATTTTTGATTAATTTCTCTCACACTAAGCTTCTTTGTCACCAAGACTCTCCTTTTATTTAAGACTCATTGAATTCGCTCTTTTGCTATTTTCGAGACCCTCATTGACCTCTTTTTGTGTTTATTTACTTGTCAAAGCATATACCGTAGTAACATTGCATTGTCATTTGTGACAGTCGATGACCATACTCAGTCTATCTTCGACAAAATTTGTGTTTCCATCAAATAAAAAAATCCCAAAACATTAAAAATCAAGAATATAATGTTCAAATTTATAATTATCGTCTAAACATTTTTATTAGGATTGGGAACTGAAATATCAGAAAAAGTGAAAGATTTTAGTCCAAAAATTTTTTTCAATATATAGATTAGAAGAGATATATTATAAAATCACGTTAAAATTCAATTACAATACGTCAATTAAGTTAATACACTTTATAAGATTACAACACGTCTCTATATTATTATTTTTACATATCAATCAAAATCAATTTATTACCATCATTTGCCACAAATTATTAACTATTGTAGTTATAGTCATTCTTGTTCTCATATTGAATTATATATTTCTTATTTTTTTTAAAGATGATCAAAGCATTGTTTACTTTAGATAATTTGAATTTATAATTGATTATATGCATTCTAAATTCTAAAAATATTTTTATTGACAGTAACCTATATAATAAAATAATGTATTCAGATTTAAGTTATAAATAATTAAACAAAAAGATTGATTTAAAAAATTTTTTTTAAATTCATACATTCTATCTTTCTCTATTTGCGAAAAATTGAATTGTTCAAAAATCATGCACTTACAAATTCCAATATCTTTTTACAATATAAATTATAATAATAAAATTGATAAATAAAATAGTAATAATAATTTTTTTAAAAAAAAAAAAAAAAAAGTTTGATATCTTTAATTAAACATTACAATACTTATTTTTATATCTAATCATTATATATTTAACTATTAATTATATTTAATATAGTAATAAATAAATTGTTGATTTTATTTATTTCTATCTATGTCAATAAATTATATCAATTTTATTAAATAATATATTATTAACAAAAGAAATTCGTAAAATCATTAAATTAATTAAAATAACAATTTTTGAAAAAAATACTGAATTTTAAATACGAAATACGGCATACAGTAAAGTGTACGTACGTATTCCTTAATTCACGTGCTCAAATCTAGATTGTAACAATGAGGACACTGGTGCAATTTGTGTTTTTTTTGAACATATTCATCTCGAATAGAGTTCACCACAAACCACAATATGCATAATTTTGAAGGTGTACCATTTGTCTTTTTACTGATATTGTTATTAAAACTACATGATTCGATAATTTAATATCCCTTTGTCAGGAGAGTTCACAATGATGGCAAAATGAATAGATAAACAAATAATGCGCGCTCATTATTTGTTCATATTAGGAATTTCTATAATGAAAGACGATGCCGCATACGTTATTGCGGCCTAAATTTGAAATTGTAAAACAAATTGAATTTCCTATCAAATTTCTGTGCCTTCTAAAAATCCTTTAATGTTGATTAGTGCCACCTTTTCTTGCGAGTCTAGCCTTAATTATAACCATGCCTTTAAGTTATTTAATGTAACACACTTCCATTATAATAAATTCTATATAATAATGAGGCCTCCACATCTTGCTGTAGAATATCTGCTCCTGCTTATAGCACGCGATGAAGGTACTCAAAATCCCTGTTGTAGAAGAAAGATTTCTTTCAACAAATGTAATTACTTTAACCCTAAAAGTGAATTTGACACGGACTGGACTCTTGATTTCTACGGGTTTCTAACTCCCGAGGAATTCGAAAATAGACTTAAGGAAATCAATTTTGCTGTCCGCAATGTTCCACTATTGAGCAGGAGAATTAAATCTTTTAGCGACTGGAGCTACGGCTTAACAACTGGGCTCATGGCTTTAATAATTGCTGCCACTAGTTTCACGAGCGCTCAAAGTGGGTCCTTTTCTGGCCCCTTAGTTTGCTTTATACTCGAAATTTTCTTTTCTGCCTCGTACATCGCATTAAGAGTCATAATTAAGGAAATATCGGAACGTCGTGCGAGAGAATTCTCTGCTGTCTTAAAGCAATTGTTCGATCAATATAACGCTCGAGATAACCCTACTGCGAACTGGAAGCTTGCGTGGCGTCCTGTTATGACTCATATCGACATTAATATGAAGGCAGGTACGAATGGGTCCATCTGTGGAAAAGCAGTTCCAAAATTTTCCTCACAAGCACTACTAGTGATCGAAATTAATGACGCGCTTTCGGATCATACGGCCCCGGCCGTCCATTTTAAGATTCCGCCTAATGATCTTCAAGAGAAAATAATGACAACAACAGTAGTCGAGCTACAGTAGTAAAGTTATTCGATTTAGTGATCATTACTACGAAGGGTTTATTAAGATTGTATTAGTATTGTCATTTTTGTAAAATTGACGCATGTTACTGCATTCATTTTTTATGCGATATAAATTATAAATTACATCTTTCAGAATTTCTATCACTTTTATGTTTTCTAAGGAAACAAAATAACGCAATAAAAAAATTTTATTTATTATATTTTTTTTTTATTCCATAATCAATTTATATGAGAAGTAAAAAAATTAAAACCACGTTTCTCTTTTACATTCAGTCCCATGTATACTCGATTGAAAAACCTGTACCGTAATTAATTATCAGGTACAATATACTGTATGTCGTAAAGAAACCTCGAATATACCAAATCATCTAATCGAACTCAAAAATGGACTCCGGGAAATTATTCGGTTCACTTACACAAAACTCTAATGACTTTATAAAAGTTTAAGAGGTTCCAAGTCGATGTTCGTTGTACGTCGTAACTCAAATCCGTACTCAGGTCTCACGTTCAGTACGAGTTTCCTCTTGTGATACTTGGATACAAACTTTCTACCCCTTAATATTTAAGCGAATTGTAAATGAATTCGTCCGATTTTCACATGCTCTTTTGACCCACTTGAATTGAGTTTTTTTTTTTTTTTTAACATAGTATACTTGTCGCGACAGCCTTATTGACTAAGAACTAACACACCATTGCTTTTTGGTTACCACGCAATACCTTACACTGCATAACTTTTTAAACCTTAAATCAATAAATGATCATTGATAACTGCAACAATTTTATACGTATGAGCGGATTTATTGGGTTTTAGTGTTCTGAACAACTTTAAAACCGCCCATATTAATTACCAAATTAATATACAGTGAGACAAAATTTTTTGCCCTCATTTTTTTGTTTTATGTTGACTTATAATTCAATACTTTTTAAATAAAATTTAATAAAAATTTAGTTAAGAATATAAATGACAAGAATATTTTTTTAAAAAAAAAAACTTTTTTAAAAAAAATATTGATTTTAAATATATAGCATTACAAAAATTTTATAATAAAATAAAGAGATAAGTAAAATAAAAATTTCCAATTATTTTATCAATAAAAAATTTTTAGTTATATAATTTATTTAGGTTTAGTAAAAAGAAGAAATCAATTTAATATTTTTGAATTTTTTGAAAATTTTTTAAATTTAAATTTACAAAACAAGAATTAAATAAATTATATTAAATACATTATTATATCATTAAAAATCTTTAAGAATTTTATAATTTAAAAAAATTTTTTTGACTTGAATTAATTATTTTTAAAAAAACTCACTATAGTAAAATATTTATTATCTAACTAGTTTCATATACTTTCTTCTAAAGAAATTACAAGCCAACTGGGATGTTAAAATTCTAAAGAATATAGAAAAAACCATCCAAAAATTAAGAAGTCTTGATAAATCTATCAATAAAGAAATAACTCCTCCCTAGTCACAATAAGAAATTTTAGAGTTATTGTCAAAAGTTACTAAGATAGAGTATACCCTTCAAATAATATGCAAGAAGAAAGTCTTCATATCAGAAACCAAATTAAAGAAGCCCTAAAAAACAGATGTAAAGACCTCAAATTTAATTAAAAATGGATGCTAAGCTCTATTCTGAACCGCAAAAGAACCAAAATCACACTAAACCGAGTTTTAACCAAGAATCAGGAAAAAATAATATATAATTACTAATCCTTAAACCATTAAATGAAAGACTGAAGATTATTATAAAGAAGCTTTTAAACAAAGAAATACCAACTTTAAAAGTCTAGATTCCTCTTGGAAAAAAGAATATCAACTTAAAGAATGGATTGATCCAATATGATATTCATTATTAATAAAGAAAATCAAAATAGAGGAACTCGAAACTACTTTACAATACCTTCCAAACAAAAAGGCAACTGGTCCATCATATATTAGTTGTGAAATGATCAAACACTTAGGTACTAAAGACAAAGAGATCCTATGTTTATGTTCAACAAAGTTTTAAGTACTAGACAAATACCTAAGAAATGAAAAAGTAGTAATATCTATCATATTCCTAAACTCAAGCCCTAGAGATGTCAATTGAGCAACACATGATCAATTGTTCTCCTTGAAACTGCTTGAAAATGTTTTACCAAGATTCTTACCAATCATTTATCAATAATATGTAAATAGTATAAAATCCTTAAAGGTCCAAACTTTGCTAGTCTACCAGAAGAAAGCACAACAGAACCCATTCATCTATTGAATAGTATTTGTGAAGAAGTAAGAGAAAAAAAAAAAACTATAGATCTTTTTTCAAGACACTGCTAAGGCATATGATACAATATCTCTCTTTATACTTGAAAATGCTATAGATCAGATTCAAATTCCAACAACTATTAAGAAGATTATAATAGATTTTTTCAAAGACAGAAGTTGTAGCATTATTCTTTCCAATGGACTCTTCAATACAATACTTGCTGGAGATGATATAGATCAAGGAGAAATGATCTCTCTACTATTATGGATAATTTTTTATGATCTATTGCTATGTAAAATTCAAAATAACACTACACTGGATTATACTATAAAAGAAGAATAATCATTTAATTTTCACAAACCTGAAAAAAAGACCATGATCTCTCTATAGCAGGCAGTAATTGCATATATGAATGATACTACCTGGATTGCCAAATTAAAAAAAGACCTAGAAAGTATTTTAGAAGAAGCAAAAAAGTTCTATATAGCAAATGACTCACAAATTAATATGACAAAGTCAATTATCCTCACTATTAATCATAATTCTCAAGACCCTAGAATAATTCAAGCTGGAATAGAGAATACCATAGTTCATGAGAACAACAAAAAAAATCAAGCCATCTTCCTTGGTATTTTATTAGAATCAAAACAGAAGAATTATGATATGATTAGGTCAATAAAATCAGAAATTAGAGTGGTAGTTCAGACAATAACTAAAAAAAAATTGGCAGAAAAACATGTTTAATATGTCATAAATAGAGTTTTGATTACAAGAATAATATATATAATGCAACATATACATCTGAATAAAAAGATATGTGATAACCTAACAGCTATATTCAGGAAAGTTTTCAAGAACAAAGCTTTAATTTGTAAAACAATTTCAAACAATTGTATCCACAACAAAGAAATATATGGTCTTAAAAGTATTTGAGAAATACAATTGAAAAGCTATATACT
This sequence comes from Acaulospora colombiana, assembly GCA_910592055.1. Classification (NCBI taxonomy): domain Eukaryota; kingdom Fungi; phylum Glomeromycota; class Glomeromycetes; order Diversisporales; family Acaulosporaceae; genus Acaulospora; species Acaulospora colombiana. Next base: position 14,035 of record CAJVPT010000203.1, read on the forward strand.
AATACTATTTTGTCAACTTAGCAATAGTAAAGCCCCTGAAATGGCAACCATAATCTGATTTAAACAGAGTCAGATTAAAAGCTAAGAACCTGAAAATATCTTTAATAATCTTGTAGACTCACACAAGCTGATCAAAGACAATCTGGCAATTGCAACATTGGTCCTGGTCAAAGACCTACAGATTACGTTTTAAAGTTGAAGATGAAAGAAAATCTTCAACTACCAGGGAGGTATTCTATCTATCAAGTCAATCCTACAAAATAATAGAGAATATGAAAAAGCCATTCCATCACTACGTAAGCATAAAATCATATTTTTGGATCAAATTATCAATACAACCACAATGACACACAAGGAATGGAGAAAATTCAGATTTTCTTTAACAATGCAAAGGATCAGTCCCCTCTTGATACAAAAAGATTCACGAAAAGGTGACAGATAATCCAGATTACTTAAGAAAATTATTACATGGACTAGATTGGAAAAACATACTGGACAGTTTACTCTAGCTTTTCGACTAATATATTAGGAAAAATGTCATTCTCAAATAACAAAATATAGTTCTCCCAATACCAGTCATCATATGATTCTATTAGAAACTATACCCTACTTCAATCAGATAGATCATCTCAAGCCTTAAAAATAGTTTCATCACAAATCCATCTCATCCCACAACTAAATAGATATAAAAATCTGAAAAAGGAAAACAAGTTCTTTTACCAAGCAATCCCACAGATGCAAATAACTACAAAGCAACAGATATTAACTTCACCTATTTTCAAACCTATAAAAGTGAAAATCTAGATAGAAAACTGGGAAGCTGAACTAATAAGACAAACCATTCAATCAGATAAACATATAGAAGAATCTGCAGATATTCTGCAATACAATAGAAGGAGCATGACTAATTAGTTCACTTTTTATACAGATGACTTTATAAAAAATGAACAAAAGATGGTGAACTTGAAATGGGATTTGCTTGGGTTTTAATAGAAGATAGCAAAGTTGAAAAACAATTTTTAGCAGGGGCATCAATATGACCATCAGCAGCTAGGGCAGAATTATTGGTCATCCTTACTGCACTATTCACTGCTTCTCAAAATACAAAGGTCTTAATTTTCACTACTTGTAATATTATAGTTAAGACATGAAAGTCTATCAGTTTACAAATAGAGATATCAATAAGAAGATGGACAAAGACTTCCAACTGACCAATATGAAGTAAGATCAAAGATCTAGTAAAAAAAAAAGATTTTATCTTGGAAATTATAAAGGTTAAGGCTCATAGGACCAACAAGTTCAATAATCAGTTAGATCTACTTGCCAAACAAGCTAGACATAAGAATCTGATAATCTTGAATCAACTATCAGAGTTAGAAAAGTTTTTACAATAGCTACATGGAGCGAATATACAATAAAGGTTAGTATTAGAGAATTTGTTAAACATTTAACAGAAAAAGAATTAGAAAAGACTGGATAACACAGAAAAGAATTCAAGAACTATGGATTCAAAAAGATAAAATAATAGATTGATCAATTTTCTGGAATTAATTCAATCTATTTAACACTTTCGATACTTCTTTCAAAATTAATAATGACAAAGCTTTCTAACTAACTTAACCCACAATAAACTTCCAGTACTGCAGATACTTAAGAAAAGGAGATCAGATATTTATACTATAATGACTTGACCAGTATGTGAATTTCAAGAAGAGACATTAGAACACCTTTTCAATTTTCAGCTATTAAAGAAGCCAAAGAAGATATATGGCGAAAAGTGAAAGAAAAAATTAATTACTATATCCATAAAGAAATTAAAGACAAGAAAGAAGTTCACACTACAACTAATAATTGGACAAATAGATGGTTAGATAAAATCAAGCAATCTGATAGAAGCTTTTTCAATATTATTTATGGATATATAGAAGAAAAGAAAACCTCCTTTTTGAAGAATTACCTCAAAGCACAATTTAAAATTCCTCTAGCAACCACACAAAGTATAATTAATAAGCTTTGTTATAAAATGAGAAAAAACTTCAGAGAATATCTGGAATAGCCATTGCACTAAAATAATAGAGTAGAAAAAGAAGCAGAATATCACTGAAAAGGATAAAAGATCTAAAAAATCTAGTTACAGATCAAATGCACGGACCATACAAGAACCAAAAAAATCTTCAATATCCTTAGAAGACATGGAGGGGAAAGCTTTTGAAAGAGAAGAAGGAAAGAATTATATAGAAATTATCAAGGATTGGATCTATTATAGTACTAAATGGTTTTGTTTTTAACTACAAACAGATCTATAGTAATGATCTGTAGGCAATGATTTTATTAATTAGAGGATTTATCCAAGTTAGTAAAGGAGTGAAACATTATTTCCTAAGTTGTATCTAGAAAAATAGTTTTTGACAATAGATGAGTTAGTATGTAAAAGTCAAAATATCTTGTAAATATCCTTGTATATATACAATAAAGAAATGTCATACTGATCTGATTGTGGGTTAAAAAAAAAAATTATTTGACAAATTGTTAATAAATTTTTTAACAAATTGTTAATATGCTGATTTTTTTTATTGTCAAATTTTTGATTGCTGAATTTTTGGTTAAAGTGGGGTTCAAAACATTCAGTATTCAATCTCAATCTCAATAAAGGCAAAATCTTTGAGCAATTATCAAGAGCAATAATTAGTAGTAACAACTTATTTGGAGAAAGATGATTCTAGATAACAATAAAAAATGTATTAAAATAGATTATTTCAAATATGACAGCTCCAAGAAAAATTTAGAATCAAACCTAATGTGATGTCAGGGCTGCCCAAAAAGGATCAAGGCTGAAAACAGATATATAGTAGAATTAAATATAGAACAAATATATATGATTTCTTATCTTAATACTAGAAAATCTATAAGAAGAGCTCAACTTTTAAAAATCTCTTATTTCAAGGTAGCCATAGAGGAAACAATAAATAGAACAATTCATATAGACTCAGTAACAATACAATATGATAGAAAACAACCGAAAGAAGTAGAGATAGAGAACTGGGAGAAGAAGCTTATAAAGAGAATATTAAATAAGGCATGTATCAAATCCATCTAATTGAAATATTCAGGTGCATTAAGGTGAATAATTACAATAATATTATGACCTCTTACTCTGATAAATCTCTCGTTGATCATACAAATGAAAACATAAAAATGGGTGTGCATGAATACAAATTGGAAAAGTGGAAAGGGAAAGCAAGTTTTAAGCAGGGATAATTAATTGGCCTTTATCTATAAGAACAGAATAGTAGCAATAGTAATCATACTATTAGTAGTATTAGTTAATAGTAAGATCAAAATACACACTGACAGCCAAGCCTGTACCTTCAAATAAAAAACTATAAAAAAGAGAAATACCAAAAAAACTCACAAAAAATAACTAAAAAGAAACAAAATTGATTCTTGTGGGTATAAATGTTGAGCTTGATAAAGAAAAAAGAATTGGATCTAAATCTTATTAAGGTCAAAGTATACTTCAACATTAAATACAATAAAAAAGTAGAAACTCTAGCCAAAGAAGTATTAAAGTTTTCAACAATAAAATAGCAAGTTCTAAACTTATTTAAGATCATTACTGAATCAAATAGCAAGATATAGTGCTGGATGTTTCAATAAGGCAGTTTGTTAAAAAATCAATGCCAAAATAATGACACATCAATGAACAACCCAAAATAGAATAGATAAAAAGTAGAGTTATCAAATTTAAGACCAGTACAAGTACACATGGAATCTAGTTTGGGAACAAATGAATAATGGACACATATGAAATACCTCTTTCAAAGGATCACAAAAAAAAAGCTTTCTTGTTAAGATAACTAGTAATGGGCTATCCACATTAACAAAGCTAGTTACAAGAAGACCAGACTTATACAAACAAGTGAAATGTTTTGCATGTGGACAGCAAGAAGAGACAATAGAACACTTTTTAGAATATTCAGTATATAAAACTCAGTAGCAAGATGCTTGACAGAAGGGTATAGAAAATATAATGCAAGGTTTCAATAAACTTCTGACAGATAAAAAAAAGAAGTTAGAAGAAAAAGAGATAAGTTTAACAGCTGATGACAGAATGAAAAAGGAGAAATAAATAGAAAAATAGCTCAACTAGTAAAAAGGATCTAAATACTGATTGGAATATACTTAACTTTTATATGGAACTGATTGAAAAAAATCTAATGGATGAAATAGCAAACTCGAAGTGCTATGAAAAAACAATCAGTAAAGAAGCAAAAAAGTTAATAATGAAGATGCAGAAAAAAATATGTAACCACTTCAGAAAAAAATTTTAGAATATTAAATATAAGATGATAATAGAGTAAAAACAAAGGTTGGAAATCAACAGAGGTGACAAGATCAAAGACTAACATATCTACAAAGCTGAAAAAACAGGACCAAGGTACTAGAAAAGTAATTATATCAAGTATTACTAAGGGAAGAAGAATTAGAAAACATGATACTCAAATAGGTCCTACAAGATGAAGTAAAATATGAGATGAAATAGTTGTGTTTTAATCTCTATCAAAACTAAAAAGAATAATCTATAATAGTAATCTATAGGCAATGATGTTAAAAGTTGGAAGGGTATTTACCTGAACTCATAATGGAGCAATAAATTACTTCCAAAGTTGCATTTAGAAAGGTGAAACAACCAAGACAAGTAAGTTAGTTAAAGAATTAGCTTTAGCATCTTATGTTATATATATAGCTTATAAATATTTAATAAAGTATATATAACTAGCCTATTAGAGGGCAAAAAAAAATAAGTGGTAGATTATAAACCAAATATTGCAATAAAAAAATATAAAACCAAATGATCCCAAAACAATTATCAATTCAAAATTATATATATATATATATATTTTAATAATATTATTGTAAAAATACTAGACTCGGTAGCTATAACAAAGGAAAAAATAGAAGTTGCAACATTCCAAGCTGAAACACAAGACACTTCATCCTCTACGAGAGCAGAGCTTACTGCAATATTAATAGCAATCTGTACAATGAGTATACACAAGAAAGTGAATATCTTAACAAACAGCCAAGGAGCAATTAATGTAATAAAGAAGATATTCCAAAGGACACACAAGAACAAAGGGAAACAAGAATGCCCAAACAGTAGCCTGATAAACACAATCTATGAAATTATAACAATATAAAGCATACAAGTCACCTGGATCAAGATCAAGGGTCACTCTGAAATTCATAGAAATGAACAAGCAAATAAACTCGCAGCAACAAAAACTAGCAGACAATTATAAAGACATAGTCAAGATCCAGGAGTTAAACACTACGAGTAATATGGCAATACTCAGATGGAACCAATCTTTCATAGACCTTCCCTTCAAAATAATTGGGAAGACCTTACTCAAGACGAAATGGTCAAGTAAGTGGAGAACCCTAAGATGTACACAAGACTGGTTAAATGGATCCAAAGACAAGAAGATCGATTGGAACATGACTATGCAAACAATTACACTGTTCAAAATCACAACAATGTAAATAGATACTAAGGACCATAATGACAGAACATTCTACTTCAAGACATGGCTCAACGAGCATCCTATAATGGGCAACTTGCATAAAAGAAAACCGCACCTATACAAAAGCCCTATCTGTACAATTTGCAGGAAGCAGGAAGAGAAATACTTGCACCCCTTCACATGCAGACTCAATAAGACAAGACTAATAGAAAAATATATCACATTTCTCATACAAGAATACGCAGCTAGAATGAATAGTCACAAACAAACAGAACCCATGCTGAACAAATGGAACCATTCACTCCCTCCAAGAACATCAACAGACTGGACAAAATGGGATCTGATAGTCGATTAGACAGACATCATCAAAGGAGTCATCAGTCACAAAATAATGAAAATAGTAGAGGAAATCACAAGGAATATTGAATCAGCAAAAACAGCGATTAAATCAATCACAGTACTGTTTTGGGAGGAAAAGAAGAGGGTCTGGAAGCTAAGATATGAATTGGTAATAGAGTGGAAAAAAACACAGGAAATAACAAAAAGAATAAAAAAAAGACCAACAAGTAGTATTAACAAATGTCTAAAGGACTGGAAAATATCACTGAACAATAAAATATTCAATACTGCTATACAGTTATGGATAGATTTAACAAATCACAACATGAAAAACATCATACAAAACGATTTCTCGATTAACTCTTTATTTTCTGTAAGTATTAGTATTAGCAGAGTCATAATACGCTAATATGCACCCACCTGGGTGAACTGCAGCAAGTTGCAGGGTTCGAATAATACCAAGTCTATAGTTTTTTTCCTATCATAAATATATTTTCTCGCAATTGAATCTGTGTACATAAGAAAGATTAATGATAAATAAAAACTACAGGCATGACTTTGCCAGCTTAAAAAAAAAAAAAATAGTAAAAATACTAGAAGTAGACAAGATCATCTTTTATAAAATATATATAGTACTTATAAAAAATATTAATTACTTCTGATAACAAGAAAAGAAAAATAGTAAAGATCTTTTATAACAATTTTTAAATAATAAATATTTAAATAATTTTGTTTTATATAATCCCAGTATGTCTATTCCTTGTTCTAGTATCTCTTCAACTAAGTTTTGTTGCATTCTTTTATCTCTAATCCCTATAACATTGTGTGTATCTATTTTGATTATCTTTTTACTTATCTCATCCTCTTCTTTAGTTTTTTTTATTAGTCTATGTCTACTATTGTTAAAAATTTTTTTCTATTCTTCTTGTATAAATATTATGAAATTTATATTTCACTTTTTTTCTATTTTGTTACTACTTTTTAAAGTTTGTTTATTGCCCATATTTATGGTTTTTGATGAAGAAGCAATAGGCTGTTACTCCTCTTGATTACTATTAAGGATTGGTACATTTTTAAGAGTGGTTTGCTTCCTTATTACTGAGTCTTGATCTTGTGAAGACTGTCTATCTCTCTAAAGTGTCTATTCTAGCATGTGGTCTTTCTAGATTAGCTAGAATATTCATTAAAGGATCTTTTATACTTTCTATTTTGGGTCTTGTGTTGATTTTAGAAAATCTATTTCTATAACTTCATTGATTTCTGATTGATTCTTTATTGCTTTCTGTTGCAGAATATTCTTCTTTAGTATTTCTTTTATGCCTTATTCTATTATTACTTTGCTATTTGATCTGTCTCAAATTCTTGAACCTATAATAACCTACTAAATTAGAAATAGGCTCTATTGATTTGCTATTTAATTGTGAGCCAGTTGTTGATTTATTGTCTATTTCTATATTTAAGAACCTGAATCTTATATTTTTATTTTCATCTTTAGGATTTCATTTTTCTATTTTAAATGTGTATTTGATACTTTATGAGAAGTGATATCTCTGTAAAAAAATATATTGTTTGCATGTCTTGTTTTTTTCTTCTTTTGTCTTAAAGCAAACTACTGTAAAGTTATTCTTCTTGAATGTATAGAAATCTTTGTATATATAGCATAACTTAGCTTGTGTACTATTCAATGCTCTAGCTATTAGACTGGTGTAGGTTTTATTGGTACTTCGGAGTCTTGTTGAATTTTCATTTCCTTCAATTAATATTAGATTGATTTCATTATCACTAAGCTCAAACTTGAAAAATATATCTCTTGACATTTCTGTACTAATTGAAGTTATTCAAATTGCTTTAGAATTTAGATTAAGATATTTGTACCATTTGATATAGGTTTTTACTCATAGTTTTGTTTTTTTTTTTTTTAAAATTAACCCTCTGTCAGGTTAGTTAGGTGTGCTTTATTAAACCTTTGTAAACTATACATTAATATGTGTCGCTAAAGCTATATCTCTAACTAACTCACTCGTCTTAGTTTTTAGCTTTCTATAAACTCTAAGTGCAACTTCGGGAGTGATTTATCGCTCCATTAGAAGTTTGGGTAAATACCCTTCCAACTTCTAACATCATAGCCTGCAGCTCACTACTGCAGATCACCCGTCGATGTTCTGACGAGGAGCTCAGTCATTATAACTAATAAAAAAAAATAAAAAATAAAAAATATATACAGTATGTGACAAAATTTTTTGGAATTTTTTTAAAATATATATTTTTATTTATAAATTGATAAAAAATTATTCAAATTATTTAAAACTTTATAATATATTTTGATAGTATAAATATAAAAAAATATAAAAAAAAAATTAAAATTATTATGTAATTTATTTATTAATTTTAATTTTAAATTTATAAATAAAAAATTTTATATATAAAAAAAAATTAAAAAATTATTTTTTAAAAAATAAATTTTAAAAAATTTATTAAGTTATTTTATATAAAAATCTTAATTAAATTTGTTTTTTTAGTTATAAAAAAATTATTTATAAAATTTTACATAAAATAAATAATTTTTCATTAAATTATAAAAAGTAAAAAATTTTTTAGTAAAATTTCATACTAATTTTATTTTTTTTTTTTAATACCTTAGGTCAGGCTAGGTACGTATGCTTTATTAAATGTTTGTATATTATATATTTTAAATGATTCACTAAAGCTAAGACTTTACCTAACTCACTTATCACTATTTTGTCTTGATATACCAAAACTCTAAGTGCAACTTCGGAAGTGATTTATCACTCCGTTAATGGTTCAGGCGAATATTCTTCCAATCTTTAACATTATTGCCCACAGATCATCACTGCAGATCACTATCCATTGTTCTGATCAAGCTTAAAACCCAACAACTTTATTCTATTTGAGTAGAATTTCTTTCAGGCTTTCATTTTCTTGAGTTCCTTTCTCTAGTAGAGAATCTTTACTTTTGGGAACTAATGGTTTTAAGCTATGTGTGCCTGAGGATCGGTTGATTTTTTCTACTTTGCGGATTCCTTGTAAATATTTCCATTCAATTAATTATCTTCTCATATCTTTTATTCAAAATCTTTTTCTTTATTTGGTTGCACACTCTTCTTTGCATCTTTGATATCCATCTTCTTGCCTTATTACCAATTCTTTTTTCATGGCATTTTAGATCTGCCATTTTTAGGATTAGGTCTCTTTATACTAGCCCTGTACAAAAACTTAGAGTGTCCTGACTGGTTTTTGAGATTTATTCTACCAGTTTGGAGATCCATTTATCCAACTCAGCCATTTCTTCTTTGTCTTGGATAATCAACCTTGCATGTTTTTCTTTCGCCTCTTTTTTCCTCTCTTGTAAGAGCCCTCTGAAGTCTCTAAGGACTCTATCTTATCCTTTATTCCATATTTTCTGTAATTGTTTTTTGTATACTGGACACACTAGTAAATGTTCAAAAGTTTCACTTTGCTGGCTACATGCAATATACTTTACTTGTTTGTAAAGGTTGAGCCTTCTAGTTGACAGCTTGTTCAGAGTTGGTAGCTCATCATTCATTGGTTTTATGAAGAAGCTTTTTCACTATAATTGTTTAAAGGAAATGTCCTAGGTGTGTCCTTCTTTCATTCTTTTCCATACAAATTTCATCCTAATTTTATATAGTAAAAACATAATAAAAAATTTATAAATCAATTTTTTAAGTAATTTTTTTGGAATTTAAATAAAAAATTTAATATAAAATAATATAAAACTTATATAAATAGTCTTAAGTAATCTTATTCTTTAACTTTTAAAAAATATATATTTAAATTTTTATATTATTTAGATAATTTTTTATTAAGTTATGAATAAATAAAGAATTTCAAAAAGTTTAATTACATACTGTATATATATATATTTTTTTTTTTATTAAGTGCAGCAGGCCTACTTTATTAATTTTAATGCAATACATATTACTTGAATTAATACTAGACTAACTATTAACACTTTTTCTTTACGTTTTTTTTATACTAACTTATTAAAAAGCTAATTGATTTTAAAAACAATTCCTTATAGCTTGTTGCTTCCAGCTGGGAACTAACATACCTAGACTCTATTAGTATTGATATAAAGAATATGAAAAATATATGTATTCTTTTCAGAATATTATCTATTGTATACTGTGTGTTAGCTTGCTATGGCCTATTTATTATTATTCTTTCTTTGTTATGTGTTTTCTGTTACTTTATTTTTACTTTTTTTTTAATGGATGTTTTGTTTATTTCCTGTTCTTTTTTCAATTGTAGCATTCTTCTATATCTATCGAGCCAGATATTGTATTAAAGGTTAGAAACCTAATATATTTCTTAATGCTTTTTAAAGTGTCAGATAACTTATCATATTCTACTGTTTCTATAATTAGATTGTTTAAGGCCTTGCTGATTTCTCCTCTGAAGATGAACATGTTTAGGTTTTCAGTACTAAGCTCAACTTTGTTGTTTATTATTTAAGGAATTTTTCATTTTTCCTGTGATGCAGTTCTCTGTATATGTTTTTGTTTATCTTCTCATAAATGTTGATATTGTGATGGAAATAGATAAACAGATAATTATTGTGTTCTATCTCATTACAGCTATAACATCTGCTTGTTTTATATATGTTAAGATATTTTTTGTGGAGTTTATCTATTGTTTAGAGCTTTTGGTTCTATAGTTTGATGGAAAAGTTGTACTGTTGAGAGTTCCACTTGTCTGTTTGTGGATTGATAAGTTTTGTTGAATACATTGATCTATATGGATAGTAAATTGACATTTCTTGTATGCTTCAACTGATAATTTGTCTGTGGTATTAAAGTGCCTTAGTTTGTTGTTATCTTTATTATGGCTGACTCTTTGGCCAGTTATGATATACCCTGCTTTTTTGAAGGAGAACCATTCTTTTTGTTTTAATTCCTAAGTCCTTGGATGTATTAGAGTGAGTGGGCTGGATCCTATTTCTACAGTACTTTGCATTAAAGTTTCATTTACTTTTGCTTGGATGTATTTGTACCATCCAGGTTCTTTTCTCTTGTTTGATTTTTTGTTAAGACAGTCTACCTGATGCTATTGTATTGTTTTATTTGAAAGGTATCTAGGATTTGTTCTTGCCAACATATCTTATGTTTTTTAAGATTCTGTTAGTATTAATTCATCCAGGTTTCATTTAAGAGGAATTTTAGATGTTTATCTGAATATGGTAAAGAATTTGTTTGGGTGTTTCAGGATTGTATGTTTTCTTTTTGTATTATTCTTAATCTATCTTGAAGAAAATTGAAGCCCTTTTTGTGAACCTTTGGGCATCTTTCAGTGATGCTGGTCTTTTGCTATATATCATATTGGAGTTTTTGAATCTTGAGTCTAGTGACCAGACCAACTGTATTTTTTGCTTCATATAATGCTTGAAAGTTATTAACAAATTTTTGTTATCTTGTGTTTAGTTTCATTAAGTTGTAAAAGGTAAATAAGTGTAATATCATATTGGAACATGTTATTACTAATTTAATTCTCCTTCTAAAATTGGTTCCTATCTTTGTATTAACTTTGGTTGTTTCTTCCTTTAATAAGATAATATCCTGTAGTAGATATTTGATTTGAGGAAATAGTATATAGTTTGTAATATATTTGTACATCTTGTCTATTAGTTGTTTGTTTGCTAGGGTTCAGCATATGTTATTGACTTTTTTTTTGATGAGCTGCCATTGGTAATATTTTCTTTCTTTTTTTTCATGCCAGACACCCAGAACTTTGATGGTATTGTTGTTAAGTATAGGTTGTATGATGTGATTTTAAAAGGTGATAGGTTCTTTTTGATCATTAATTATAAGAAGCTCTGATTTAGATGAGTTCACTGTAATGTCATTGAGATGGTAAAAAGAATTATTAACTGTAGTTATAAGCTCCATGTTATCTTTACTTTATATGATGAATGTGATATCATCTATGTATGCTGTTATAGAGATATTTACCTTTCTTGCTTTTGACTTTGAGTCTGTTGGATCTTTAGAGCAGCATAAAAAATATCTTTGCATTTTGCTTTTTTTTTTTTTTTATCACAAATGAGCATTAAATGCAGGTTTTTATTAGAAATTCAATTCATAAACAATACATTAATAGTCTTTACAAAATAGTAAGTTAACTATAGCCTATTGCGATTATCTTGTTATAACACTCTTGCAGTCTGTGACTGGGGATGCCAGAGCAAGGTTAAATAGCTAATGCCCATTCAAAAATGATGAAATTACAGTGGGTGTAAAAATTGATAGGTTTGTGGAGTTGTTATTGATTTCCATTGTATCTAAGATACTGTTAAATATATTGTAGCTCTGGTTATGATTGTCATTGTTCTCATTTTTTGGAAGACTATTTTTATTCACTTTACTCTTCTTCTATTTGATACCAGCCTGTGGAGATGTGGTTGCTATGGCTGATCATTGTTTTCAAATTTTGTATAGGACTTTGAGAGATTTGTTGGCAATTTTGATTTTTAATTTGTTGCTAGTAATATTATTCAGATACTCATTAGGTATGGTCAAGGCTGTTAGAAGTAGAACACTTCCTTCTGTATCTAATGGAAAATTTTTTCCTGATATGGTGGTTTCACCATGTCTTCTCTTTTGAAACTGGTTAATTAGCTTGTTTGGTTTTGGGATAGCTTTCTAAATCATTTCCTTGCTTTTGAAGTATTCAATCATATGTATTATGTCTTCCATTTCGTGACCACATCTTGGATAGTTTTGATCCGGATATGTTGAGGGATACCTCTTGTGGAGTTTGTGCCTTGTTGGGAGAGAGTTAAATAGTAGTTTGGTTCTAAAGACAACCAAGGTTCTGAATTTGACTTTGTCCTCTGGCCACAGTTCTTTGTTTGCTTTTTTTAGAAGTATTTAGTCTTCAATAGATGTAGGCTTGTAAATACAATTCTGACTTGTATTGATAAGGAATAGGTTTTTGCTATAATTGATAGATTTTAGTCAATCGATAATGCTGGGTCCAATAGAATAATTAATTAAAGGAAAACTATTGAAGTTTTTACGGTGAATTCTTGGTGGTACTTGGGGAACCAGGGTAGGGGTTATTTGTTCGCTACTTTCTATTTTGTTGAATTGAATGTTTAAGAATTTGGTCTTTTGTAATATTTTTAGCTCATCTATGTAAGCGCTGTAAGGGATTCTAACCTTTCTATTTGAGTAAGTAGGTAAGATCAGATTTAGCACATTTGTTAAGTGACATTCGATAGTGGAGTGATGATGATCTTGTATAGTTTTGTCATTAATAAAGCCCAAAATTCATTATGTAATCGAAATTTGTTCTCATATAGTACACTTGTATCCTTGTCCATTGTTAAGTATCCATTTGTAGTCTGGATGATATGGATATGCTGTGGAATTATTGCTTGATCGATGGGTGTGGTAGGATTTATTTGTATATAGGGCTTGATAGTTGAAACTGGTGAGATTTGTACCATAATTTCATGGACACTATTTAAAAGTATAAGACCGTTTTTTGTTTTTTTATGCCATAAGGATTTGGCAACAGTTGTTGTAGTTGAGATAAGGCAAGGTTGTATGGTACATGAACAGATGGTTAGCTCATTATATAGTTCAGAAAGAATAACATATTTGCATATGATAGTTTCACCTCTCTTAGTATTTTTTCTCGTCTTTAAGATTTTGAGTCATGATCCTTTTAGAAGTGCTCATAGGATTGATAATGGGTTGGGAAGGAGTAAAGTATTACCCTTTGTGGTTGAAAGGAGTGTTACATTCATTTTGAACTATTTAGGTGTTGGTTCTTGATAAATCTTTCCTAGCTTGATCTGGAATTCATCCCATGTGTTGTGTTCATTGCTATTGTATTTGAGAAACTGCTTATATTTCTGATGCCTTGTCTTAATAAGTTTAATGCCATTGTTTTGTCTAATGTAAAGTGCAATCCAATTAACATGTCACTTTCTTTTATATCAAAAGGGCATGGGTATGGACAAACCTTTATGCAATGTCTCAGGGCTATCATGGATGCTTCTACACATCATGATTGTTTGAAGTAGTGAGGTTGGCATAGGGAGCATGCCCATTTGGCTGTGCTAGCTTGGATTGCTGTAACTTCTTGTTTTATTATAGGTAATATTTTGCTACTGTTTAGAGCAGAGATTAGTAGTTTGATTAGAGCTTGTTTTCTTCGGTCTTCAAGTGAAACTACATTAAGACCCAATGGTGACAAAAGTGCTTTGTTGGACAGGGTTCTCTCTACACCGAGCTTGCTTTTGATTGATTTGTTATACAGGGCCTGTAATTTTTGTACCTCACTTTCCCTAGTGGGCGTGACCTGTAAGGCAAATTCAAGCTGAGCGGGTATGATCCACTGTGTTACTTGTTTAGTTATAGACCCATTCCAGGCTCTTTGCTTGATATACATTTTGTGAAATTTTCAATTATTGTTGTCAAATTTTTGTATGTGGCTCTCTCTGGAGATTTGCCACTAAGATATATTCCCAGGTATCTAATGTCATGATTGAGAGTTCTTGGTGATATAAGTATATCCTCTACTTTTAGTTTTTTCTTTCTCTTATCACTTTCCTTGAGTTATTTGTTATGAGTTCAGTTTTCAATTTGTTACAAGTTATGTGATTTATTTTCAAGAAGGAGGTGAAGATATCGGTAGCAACTTGTAAATCTTCCATTTTTTTGGTGAGTATGGCCACATTATCTATATATGCAAACACTTTGTCATCCTTCTTTAAGGTGTTTTGGATTCTAGTTATTACTTAATCGTAGAATATTACCCACAGAAGTGGGTTATCGTTTCACCCTGGTCCAGACCTTGAGATACTATTACTGGGTGTATGATATTGTAATATGAGATAAATCGTAATGACTGGTTTTGAAGCAGATTTGTAATGATTTTAATGAAGTTTTGTGAAATCTTGATCCTTTTCATAGCTGTTTCTAGGCTATTGAGGTTTGCTGAGTCATAAGCTTTTGAGATATCAAAGTAAGCTAGCCAGTATTTTTGATTAAGAGATGCACAAGTATTGATTGATGATCTAATTATGGTGATAGGTTCTATTGTACTCTGATTCTTCATTTCTGCATAGTTGGATGAGAATAAGATATTATTTTCACTGAGAATGGTTGCTAGTCTAGTGTTGAGGATTTTGGTGAACACCTTGTGACCTGTTTCCAGTAAGGCTATTGGTCTGGTGTTGGACAGATTATGGAACCAAACCAGCTTCTTGGGTAGAAGAGTGATGATTGATTGCTTCCAGGCTTTTGGTGGATTTCCTGTTCTTAGTATGTCATTAAAGATCTTGAGTAAGGCTTTGTGGGCTTCAGTTCCAATATGTTTCCAGGTTTTATAAGGAATTTTACTTGCTCTGGGTGCTTTGTCAGTAGGAAAGGATAATATGACTGTTTCTATTTCTGAGAAAGAAATATCTGATAATAGGTTGTTATACATATTATTTTGAATGTTTTCTCTGGAAAGGTATTCTGATTTCCATAATTTATCAAGAATAAATTCTTTTGTTGATAAGAGTTGTCTATAGTGTGTGATGATTAATTCTGCTAGGATGTCTGGATCATCCTGCAGTTGTATTTCATCATGTAGTATGGATAGATCGAGAGAGAGTATTAAGTCTTCTAGGGCAATTTTAATGTATCAGCTAGGGCTGTTCCAGAACTTGACAAAATTTTCTTTTGCTGTTGCTTGTATATGGACATACAATGTTGAAGCTATTTGCTTCTGCTTTTCTACTATTAATATCTTGAAGGTTTTTCTGAGAGATTTATTGGTGGGAGATGATTTTGTGACTTTTTCATGTAGGGTTTTAGCCATTGATATTAACTTTATTGGATACTTGTTATTTCTTATATCTATTAGAGTGTTTTTTACTTATTTTATAGCTTTGTTCAATTTAGGGAAGAGTTTTCTTGGTTTGGTTGGACTTTGTGCTTTCTTTTTTGGAATATTGTTTTCTAAAGCTTTTTTGATTAACAGTTCTAGGATGAACCACTTTGGGTAGGAATCTAGACTTAGTTTGAGAGAAATCTTCTCTTCAAATGCATTAAACTATGGAGCTTTCTCCAACAAATATCAACTATTGTAGCTTTGTTGAATAGATAAACTTTGGTGGAAAAACTGATGCATTGAAATTTGTATTCGAACCATTGAAAGCAAACTTTTATGCAACTGTGGTCAGTATTGATGGGAGTGAGGTTGTTGACATTGTAGCTAAGAAGTTTGTTGGCAAGTCCAGGTGTGAGCCACATCTGGTCTATTCTGAATGCACTGGTTGGTGTTGTATACATATATAAGTGTTCCTTCGAAAATACTTTAGCAGCATCAATAAAGTTCCAGAGGTGTTTATAGATTTTTCTCCTTTTGTTGTTTGTTGGAGCATTGATCAATAGTGAGTCAGGAGAAAATGTATTGAAGTCTCCTGCAATTATGAACTCGTGGTTAGGGTGGTCCTTGATAAATTTGTGTAGAGAAGAGGTAGCTATGTTTTTCAGTGTATTGTTGTGTGGAAGATATACAGCAATTACAATCACACTTATTTTCAGTCTGAATTTTAAGTAGATGGTACACCAAAACTCATTTTCAGAGTATGTTGTGAAGATGTGTAGTGACAGCAACTTAGATATGATAATACAGGTTCTGTTGCTAAGAGATGAGGCTGGTTTACCAATGATGATTATGTAGTTGTCTATTCTGTTAGGGATGGGATGTTTTGTGATATATTTTGTTTCAGTGCAAATGGTATTGTCTCTTCAGTTGGAAAGGAAGTTAATTAGGTTTAGTAGTTTTCCAGCTTGATTGAGGCCTCTGACATTTAGAACTGATATTGTTAAGAGGTTTTTGATATTATTGTCTTTTTTCTTTTGTGAGGGTATAGG
This sequence comes from Acaulospora colombiana, assembly GCA_910592055.1. NCBI lineage: Eukaryota > Fungi > Glomeromycota > Glomeromycetes > Diversisporales > Acaulosporaceae > Acaulospora > Acaulospora colombiana. The sequence goes on from CAJVPT010000203.1 coordinate 30,818, forward strand.
TGTTATGTAGGAGCAGTTCATACCATCAAAGAAGTGACTAAGGTTTAAGTCTAATTTACTGTTCATATCAGTAGAGGTTTGGTATCAGGGCTACATCGGATTTCGATAACTCTATTTTTTCAATAAAGTTTTAAGGGAGTTTGTCGAAATAGAAGTATTGTTTGAGAATAGAGATATTTGTTGGTAAATCAATATCATCATTAAAAGATAATTGAAGGGTTATGTCTTTTTTCTTTAGGTATTCTGAGACTTCTTCAACTGTGGGTAGATTGGGTAACAGAGGGGTGATCTACTCCCAGGGAATTGAACCATGATAAAGTATTTTAATGGTTTGGATAGTTTCTTGGAACTTCGGATTTTCTCTGTGTAGGGCTTGTTGAGTAATGTTTAGTTTGTCTACTATTTTGCTGAAGTCCTTTGGCATCATTGGATGATCAGTTTGAGTTAATAATGGGTCTATCCACTCAGGGCCAAGGGAAAGTCTGAACTCATATCTAGGACAAAGTTGTTGAAGCAACTCTGTCACCAGCTTTTGGTCTTTAATTGGAAGGCCCATTCCTGTGTTTTCACTGTGCCAGTGGGGCTGGAGAAGGAGGAGTTTCTGGATAAAATAATCATTAGGAAGGAATCTAACCACAAAGTTGTTGTCTTGTAGTTCTTTGATTATTGTTTTTACAACATGAGGTTCATTGGTAATTGGAAACATTATTGCTAGATCTTGTGGTAACATTTGGTAGGTATCAGGTAATGGCTTCTTGGGTAGAGGTAGGTCAAAATAGCTCTCAAGAAGTTTATTAGGAACATAAAAGCTATCATGGAGCTCTCTGAGTATTAAACCCAGGGATTTGAATTGCTTTCAGTCTTTGATGGGAAAAACTTCATGCCATTTTTCTAGAAGTTCATTTGGGTAATTGGAATTTCAAGGAGTTTTATGAAGTAGTTGGGAGGCAGAAGGTCAAAGTTGTAGAAACTCCTTAGGGCATTCGCCATAGGGCCTGTCTGACTTGAAAATTGGATTGGTAATGCATGTGGGAGTTTGATTTTTATTTTGTTGGAACTTCACTTGGATGTTCTAGTAAGTTTGAGAGATTGTTTTTAATTATTTTTTCTGTCACTTGCAGGAGCTCTTTGTAATTCACTTTTTTCTTTGTTGAATCCATAAAAAAGTTGAACCTGTATTCTAGAAGTTCAGCTGCTTGCCAAAATTTGAATGTGGAGAAGTCATAGGTCTAGAGGAATGTTGCAAAAATGAATATATTTAGGATGGTTCAGATTTTCTTTTTTGTTGTTCGGTTAATGTATCCAATATTGTGCTTTTTCATATAGTTGTCATGGAATTTTTTTTCGATAGTTTCATATTCCACTTAATATTTTTCCTTGATAGCTTCAGTCTTTGTGAAGAATTAGAAAAAAGCTCTGTCTTGATACTCGATCTTTGTTAGAATGGCTTTGGTGGTAATTGGTGAGGAAATCCGGGAAAGAGTTTTGAGTTTAATAAACAATAATGCTATGGCTTCTGGATTTCTTTCACAGGATATGATACTGTTATAGGATTCTTTGATAGCTTCTTGTTTTGTTATAATTAGACTCTCTTAAGCCGGAGGACTTTCTTCTGTGTGCTGGGCCTCTTGTGACTGTGCACCAGCAGCAATAGAATTATCCTTTAAAACTTGTTGGGTTGTTTCATTGTTTACTTGGTCTGCCCATGATTGAGTATTAATCGCATCATCAGGAAGGTTCCTCATATCATTTTTGTAATGCTCATCTATTTCCATATCTGGCTGATCTATGGGGTTTGTGCCATGGAAGTGATTTGTGTGTTGGTTTATATTGGGGGGAGGTTTCCTTGAGAAATTTCTATTGTACAAGAAGGATCGTCTTGTGCTACTGGAGTATTGGGAGGGGGGGCTGGTGTTTTCTTTTTTTTGAGAGAGAAAGTGTTAAGATTATCATCAGTAAAGATAGAAATTCGATTCCAAGGCCAATAGAGTTTGTAGTTTAAAGTTTTTTTAACTACTTCCCAAATAGCAAGCTCTCTGTCATCTTTTTCAAGATGAAATCCTATTTGATGGTTCATGAAGTATTCAAAATTTCAATATCGAGGTGTTTCATTTTCTGGGTGGAAACTTGGAGAGAGGAAGGAAATACTCTTGTTTGTTTCTTGAGGAAGTTGATTTAGATAACTTCGAGAACACCAGAGTTGGTATTGCAGGTGGGAATGAACCATAATTCAGGGCAGTTTAGAAGAAGTGGAACAGTAATTTCATTAGCTGGCTTTGTTAAATACTTTAAAAGTTTTGTTTTGTTTGTATACTATTGAAATTTTTGGTATTTAAGCATCTGAGAGCACAATGTCTAGTATTGAGAACTCATCTTGCGACTTAGAAGGGCTCTTGGAAGAAGCCCCAGTCGCTTTGGCTTTATTTCTGGTTAAAATTTTGTTTTATTGCCTTATAAGGAAAAAATTTTTTCGATTGAAGATTTTCAGGAAAGAGTTTTAAATTTTTCATCACATATCCTTGCATTTTGCTAATTCTGCTGATTAGGGAATGTAGTATATTCTCCAAAGAATAGGTGATATTGTATCTTCTTGATCAATGTCTTTGTATATCTTGTATGATTCTGTGTTTTCAAAATATATAATGACTGTATTTGTTCTATCTGTAAAGTATACCTCTATAATGTTTCATATTTGTTTAGGAATATTGATATATTCCATTGCAAAGTGAGCCTTGAAATGTTGATTGTATCATAAGCTTTACTCATATCCTGAAAGAGCATATAACAGGATTTTTTTAATTCTTAGGCATCTTCTATAATGCTGTTGATTATTGTGATTGGTTCTCTGATATTGTGACTAGGCAAGGCTACTTAGTTATGTTCAAAGAGTATGAAGTAATCCATATATACTTTTGCTATTCTACTTGTTATTATTTTGGTGAAGATTTTCTTGATAGATTATAGGAGTATTATTGAATGTATAATATTGATATCATATTACCAGTCCTTGGATTTTGGTATTGGATATATGATTCCTTTTTTTTATTTCATGGATATATTCTATATATTTAGTATTATGTTGAAAAACTTTGTGAGGCTTTAGATCATAGCTGATCCTAACTTCTTGAAGACAATATAGAACCATGTCTTTTATTAATCATATGCTCATACCTGCTTAAGTATAAGCAGTGTACATTACAGATCAGTTCACTTATATATCTTATATGATAAATTAGTGTATTACATATATCAACAAGTATTATATATATTATGTTTATAATAGATCTATCTACTGTATATATGAGTAGTTATATATATATTCTATATAATGTTATATATTAATACTATCTATTCAAAAAAATATATGAATCTGTCTTAATTTTTCCTAAACCAATTTTTTCTTAAAAGTATTTTGGTTATCAGGCTATCAATTACAGTATCCTAAACCCTGGTTCTTTCAGTTCTTCAAAGTGATTCACAGCTTTGTTGCCTCCTATTAAGGCCTCCTGATAATAAAGTCTGTAAAATCTGGTATAGTTGTATACTTTGCCTTGAGAGTAGAAATCACAATTTTTATCTGAAACTAAATGATCTATGGATTTGATCCAAATAGATCAGATTGGATTTTTAATTTTTTGATTCATTTGTATATAGATCAAATATGGATTTCAAATTTTAAAATTCGATCTGATCGGATTCTAAATTTTGAAACCAATCAGATTTCAAGTTTTAAAATCTAGCCAGGTTCAAATAAAATTCAGCAGTTTAACTATATTTAAATAAAGATATTTAAGACAATTTAAAAAAAAAAACCTGGATTTTTTTTTTATATTATTTTAATACCTTTTCATATTTTTTAAAAATTTTATGCTATTTTTTATAATATTTTTCTTTTTGCAACATTACTGATATTATTTATATCAAAAAATAAAATGGAATATGATAGTTCTTTCAATGATTCCAATGAAATAAACAATGAAAGTTTTAGTTTAGATAGTTATGAATTAAGTGATATTAGTATTGTTGCTACAAGTAGTTTTCTGAAGGCATCATTAAGTAATAAAATAAATTATAGAAATAAAGTATGAAATTATTTTACAAAGAATTCTGATTTTAATGAAAATAAAAAAGTTTTCTGTAATTATTACAATATCAAATATATCTGTAATGGAGGTAGCACCTCTAATATTTCAAACATCTAGAAAAAAACTACTTGATAAAAATAAATCCATATTCTGATAAACCTTTAGTCAAAAAAATTTTTAATACTACAATGGTCAATATAAATATATTTATTAAATTTAAAACTATACTAAAATTTGGTTTTTATATAATGGATATATGAACTTGAAAAAGTAAAACAAAATCTCATTTGATGAATTGTTATAAACCAACACACTTTTACAATTATAGAGAAAGATAAAAAAAAATTTTAATAACGTGCAACCTGTATGATACAGTACTTATATAATAATGCTACTATAGTATTCAATACTAATGTAAATCAATTAATACAAGTTGCTGTAATTGTTTGGATAAATAGTAATTGTTAAAAATCAATCAATATAAGAGTGATTTATAGTAGAAAAACAAAATTGGACAATAAATAAAAAAAACTTTTTTCAATTTTTTGTCAATTTTTTATTTTGGTTCCTTTTACTTTTATTATTTCTACTGTCAGGTATCTTGCCTAGGAATTTTTTTTTTACCTGCAAATTTTTTTTTCTATTTCTTACTAGTTTTCAAAAAAATGTATATATCTCTTTATATATTGATTAAATAATTGATTTTATTTAAATATATATAGCTACCTGTCACCACATAGCTACAATCAAAAATATATTTTTATCACTTGCTAATGCTTTTACAACTGTTATATTAACTGACTTTGCTTTTGCTACAACTGTATACTCAATTCTTTCTTTTTTGACTAAATAAACTGGTATCTTTTTCGACTACTTTAACTGGTATCTTTTATCTACTAAATAATTTGAACCTTAATTATCAACCAAGCCTTTATATTGATTCACTATTCCTGTCATATTTACAGTCAAGTGAGTATAAGGCATTCGATATTTTTGCTGCTGCACCTTATTTTTATTTCAAAAACATTGGTATAGATAATATAATACATATCTTGAAGAAACAGAAACAAATCAAAGCTAATGGTAAGTAAATTGATCAAAAAGGGAGAACAAAAATCAAACAGCCTTTTACTTGACAAGTCTATAAAGTTGTCTCCAGTAAGAAACCCTGAACTAATACTTGTAGACTGACCTTTGTAAAAGTGCAACTAGCTATTATCAATAAAGTTCAATATTGTAACCAGTAGAAAACCCTGAACTAATATATTAAATTTTGTTAATAAAATACTAGGCAAGCTTATAATCTGTTACATTGCTGCTGCTGCCTCCAGTGGAAACCCTGGACTAAAGCAAGGCTCTCACAAACATTTAAGAAGACATTTATATAGTTACAAGTTGGATTGTTAACAATTTAACTTATAGTTAGGCTATTAATTTCCTATTGTACTGGAAAGTTGTATATATATATATATAGCTAATACCTGTTTTTTAAATATATTGTTAACTTATCCAATAACCTCTAAATCAGATAGATAGACGGGACAACTATAGCAGTAATTCACTTGAAGTTGAGGGAGAATACCTCAGTTGTGATATACTAAAGTTGATAATTCAAGGATAGTAGAGGTTACACAAATACATTGAAAGAGGCTTTGGGTGATTTGGTTTAATTAAAAGGTTTATTAGAGATAGATAATGTCAAGGATAAGTGAATTCAGTAGGTAAAACCTTGGGTCAACTGTTTTGGACAG